>JASFCW010000492.1:0-10625 GCA_036936985.1 Crucibulum cyathiforme
GTAATCCCCTCTTCCATTTCATTAGATTGAATCCCTTGCTTCTTGTCAAGCTCACTATCATTTTTCACATAGTATTAGTCTAACAAGAAATTGTGTGAAGGGATCCATATACCGAATGTCCAAAGATTTAATGAATTGCATAAGTGAACTATGACGAAAAAAAGGAGGTTGCTGGAAGGTATGTCCAGAGAAGAGGTCCTAATTCGTGCAATGTTTGAGGAGAAAACAACACACTTTGGATATGAATACATGATATTTTCAGGCCAGCAGCAGGGTTTCAGAGGGAGGTCCAATAAATTGGGGGAGCTTACACGAGTCATATATTCGTCGAGCGAGCCCGAGATTCAGGGAATGACTACAATCCTGTACGGTCGAAATGTACCTCTAAGTTCTAACAGCCCCATCTTCTATCATTTGACGTTGAAAGCCCGGTGGAGCAATAGGCCCACTTAACAACAAGGGGAATAGTGATAACGGAGATGCATGTTGATGATTGTACGTCAAATAAATGGTGCGGTGGAATGAGTAGAGAAAAAGCAGTCATAAGTGAGATAAGAAAAGTTACTTAGTGTGAAACAGGAGCAACATAGCTGATGACGACGCACCAGGGGATCTCAGAGCATTCATCCTGAGGGAAATCATTGCACCAACCAGGATCTAACCCGAGCTTCAAGAGTCCTCCTCAATCAAACTTTGAAAATGCGGGGTTTTGCAAGTCAAGCATCCTGTGCGCTGATCAATACTGGAGGTGAAGACACTAGTGAGAAATATAGATTAGAGGACGTTGTTGTAACTAGATTGCAGAAATACGCAAACAGCAGAAGTGTCCTGGCTGTTGTACATGAGGCATTGGTGAGCTTGATCGAGACGTATCACGAGCAAGGCCAGAACTTACTGCCACACGGAACTCTAAAACATCATCCTGAGCCTGTCTAAACCCCACATTGATGCTGTTGAGACTCCACTCCTCACGACAATAGGAGGCTTTGGGTTCTTCATGCGAGTGAATAGAGATCGAGCGATTAGGAAAGAATGCAGGTTGGATGAGCCGCGGAAGGGGAGTGAATGGTAAAGGCTGGGGGATAATGACCCGGAATACGTTAACTTCAGAGAGATATTGAAGGGTCGGCACAGGGCGCAGGAAGTAAATATAAATGATTCTTTACGAGCGAAAGGCCTTTGAAATATATAGGAGAAAGTGTGAGACTGGTGGAACTCCAGGCTAGTGGGCGGTGTGAGGATATCAGAGTGGTGGCAGCATGTCTAAGGTGGAATGTGGTTCATTCAAGCCTATGGCGTTTGCATTTGGAGGCAAAAGCCATGAAAGATCTGAGACAACGGATGGTGATCGATAAACAGAGCTTCAGGGCTTAAAAATCATCATCGATAATCGACCACAACTTCCTCTCGGCCCCTTGTCGCATTCTTAATCGCTCATATCAGTAGTAGTATTCACTAAAATTGCTACATGTTGGGTGTTCGTATTAGAATACTCATGCAGCTTGTGCATGTGGTTATACTCTGCTCGCACACTGCTCAAGCACGTTTATGAGTTATGATTATCGGAAGTCAGTTCTTAAACCTATAAATCACGGTAATGTATCATTCTGTTACATACAGAACTACAGTGAGTTTCTCCAACGTAAAAGTGAGAAACGGACCTCAAATATGAGAGAAATCAGATTCTGACACTTCGTTTCCTAATACATATGTTCCCGCCAGTTGTGTTGTTCAGGACTGCAAGAAGGATTGGTTATTTACGAGCTTAGATGATCCTTTGTAGAAATAAAGTGAATGAGATGGATCGACTAAAGAAAGATTCGAGATGAAGAGGCAGAGTTCCAAACTCAACGAATCCAGTTAAGACAAGCCAAATGTTCACACAACATCCAAGCCCAACCAAAATCGCACGAACTTGATATCAGCGCGAAGAAGTCATCCTACCAGGATCGCCTATACCTAAGATGACTTGGAAATCCAGCACCTCACAGACAAGAGAAAAGAAACGAAACACTCACTCTTCCTCTTCGTCCGCTCATCCTCAGTAAACGCATACAACGCCAGCGGGTGCGGATTTGAGATGATGCATCGAATCGCATGGTCGACATTATCAACTACGAGGACGCACAATACAGGGTCGACCCCAAGCTCCAACATCCCACCGCACACTGCAACCTCCCTCTCGCTCCTCCTCAGTTGGTTCTTAGCCTCACCCAGTATGTTTTTAATACCACTCGTGAGAACGAGTTAGATTTCAAGGCACCCTTGGGAAAGAACGATGTGAGGGTGGATTCGATAGTGGGGATGAGTAGTGGGAGCAGGGAGCGTCAGCAGGAAATGTAACCTAGTGTTATATTTCTGTACAAGAGGGTGTACCGGTTAGTTTGATTTGAGGGCGAGGAAAGGGGGAAAGGAAGGAGAAAACGAGAGGGGGGAGACGAACGAAGCTGGTTTGAGTATGCTGCCGAGTCATAGGCAATACTTGCCAATGAAGAAGCCGAGCAACAACAGCCAACGCGACTTGCGACAGGATGGCAAGTAAAGGGGAGGAGAATTAGATAGCGTAGATGACCCAGGGAGCATGGAAACATGGAGGAGCGCACAAGCTAAGTTTGGAAGGCTTGACACGAAGTACATAAATAGCCAACGGAACAGCCGGAAGATGTCCGGAGGTGGCTGTGCACATAATTTGAATTGAACTATGCTGCCAAACAGGATTGTTCATCGTCTTCGTCTGCACTGCAACGCTGCCCTTTCCATTTGATCGCATCCACACGACGAAACTAACCCAATCGATGATGAGAAACTGAGCCTGGAGGTGACGGTTTCGTCAATACCTCTGGGGCGTGTTGATGTGCGTCTCTCTGCTTCCCCCAGTCAGCCTCGATTGCCGTGTACCGGCTATCGACATAAACACGCTCAGCCAATGGAGAGACAATGAACCATTATGATCTATACTTACCGGATTTGGATGTAGTGACAATGTAGGTATACTAATTGATGAAATGTAAATGTAATGTGTGAATGGGGCCGAATATCTTGCTATACAAAACCTGGCATTAGCAGACAGTTTGAATGAAGAAAGACACCGACATGAAGCACGCACCCATCCAACAACGCATTCCTGTCCTTTACAATTGCCATTGTAGCCTCCAGCTTCTCTCCTCTCTGCGTCTTATCCCCATCTTTCTCTCCCACATTGAACCCGGACTCCCAAATCCCACTGCCCGCCCCAATATCCTCGCTCCTCTTCAGTAGTACCTTAGTCTCGCCCAGTGTGTGGTCAATACCACTCGGGAGGTCGAGTAAGACTTCAATGCACCATCGGGGAAGAACGATGTGAATGTGGATTGATAGCAGTGAGGAGAGGCACGCCTAGGCAGAGGACATAGTCTAGCGTTACGCATATCTGTAGGAGATGATGTACGCGTGAGTTCAGTTTTAAGACGGGGAGAAAGGAGGGAAGAAGCGAGAGGGAGGAGAGGAAGGGAGCGAGCCGGTCCGAGTATGCTCACGAGTCATGGGGAAGGCGTACGAATGGAGAAGTTATGCAACGACATTCAACCACGACCTAACCTAGTCCTTGTAATCCCACTAAGCCAAGGGCAGAACGCAAACGCAGCTGTCCAGCATCATTGATCTTCTCCAAACCACCCACCTCTCCACTCCTTCTATCAAAGCTCCCATTTTGTCATCCTCTTCCACGAGGGCACGGTTCTCATCGAGAATAATAGGGTAGGTACCTCAGAGCTCGAGAGTACAAGGTGCGAGATGCTTGCGGCAGCGGCGGCGATGAGATGCGCTACGCCACAGTTACCTGTGTAGAAGAGTGCGTCTACTGGAGACGTCGTGTTAGTACGAGTTGAGAACATAAGGGGGAGAGGGTTGAAGAACGTGAACGGCGAAGAGGGAGGGAAGGAGGAATGTGTTATCGAGGATAGGGCCTATCGGAGCCACCACTCAGGTCGCAGCGCCTCTCAAATCGCCACTCGAATCGAAAGGTGATCGAAAGGAAAACTCACCCTTTAGCTGCAGGACCCTCTCTGATTTCTTGACCTAATGCAACACTACCTCGTACGTGCGTTCATCCAGATACCACGTGAGGAGCTTCGAGAGGAGGGAGACGTAGTGTGGTGTGATCGGAGAGAGCTTGAGGACGCAGTACCCAGCTGTAATGTTGCTCAGTTACTGTAGAGGGGCTGCAGGGTAATTATCGTGATGTAGTTCTATGATCTTAGGGGGAGGGAGGACAGCTGGCGTACCCAACTTGGGGAACATGGAACGACAGATGAGCGGATGAGATAAGATTGGAAGGCTCGACATGAGGAAAAGAGACGTGAAGTTCCAACGGGAAGATATCCGAAATTGGCTGTGCACATTATTTGAATCGAACCCTTTCCATTTGACCACATCCCGGAACCACTCATGCGGACGGAACAGCCGAACCGGTCGATAATGAGCCTCCCATCGTAATGACCTTCCACCATCACCCACTGATCTCCGCGAGGACGCTCTTGGACCATCTCGACACCCTTCAGCATGAAACAAAGAGTCAGTTTCTCTCAGTGTCTCAGGCTCCTCTCTCCGTCTTCGTTTCCATCCTTGAAGTACGCGCTGGACTTTCATCTGCCTTGCTATGCTACAATACATCGCTCTCCTGGCCATGGCTCCTTCACAAGTCCATGTTCGTTCCCGGTCCTCCTCCACGGCCTCTATCCCCATTCATAGTCCGTCTCGCTGTGAAGGCGACACTCCGTCTCCTGTACTCCTCATTCCTCGCCCTCCTCGTTTCCAGCTCTGCTCCCGTCCCGACGGCTTGAAGCTAGAGCACGCCGGCCTGTGCTAGTGTTGGGATATTTAGAACACAGAATCCTGGTACATTCCATCTATCTTGTTGCCGTCTCAACTCACTAACACGCTCATCCTCTAAAATGCTGTGGTTGCCTCTTCCCTCAGAGTGGGAAATACGGTCGCGTTCAAAGACGATTCTTAGGCAAACTGGCGCCACGCTCCGATCCCCGCATATACTCGCTAATACGTCCAGCTTTCCAAATATGAGCAGTATATCTGTTGCGCCTTTCGTGAGTAAGAACTCCAATCTGGACTGTTGGTGCGACCTATTCGTTCCTTCTGTCTGTTAGTTTCTCAACTTTACACAGACTCAATCGTCGCTCTATAGCATCTTTCCATCGCTTCTCATCGCTGGTATATCTAATTTGCGTTCATCCTTGTTCATCGATGCGAACCTACTGCTCACGTCCGCGAGATCATCCTCTGCAGCTGCCATTCGACAAGTTGGTCAAGCGCGAAGACGCAGGGGTAAAGTCTTATTGGATTTAGACACACGTTCGGGAATGAGGCACACTAGTGAGTTACATTCTACCTCCAGACTCCGTTTCCTATGACCTCTGACATTCCCTTGACTTTATAGACTCTGGCCAGGTTGTGGTATACGTCGGCGCTACTTCTCTGGATCGTTGTAGCCACGTTTACACCAGCCCGTTTGATATAACATGAGAAAGCTGGTATTGCTCAATTACCCTTCGACTGTTGATGAATAGATACGCTGGTGAGCCTATAATCCCCGCTTCTCAGTCACTGATACGGTGCTTATCTGCGGATTGTCATAGATGCGTTATCGCACAAGATGTTGCGCCTACACACCTTCGTCTCCAACCTCCACATCAACTATTTAGTATACAGGTTTCATTCGCTGTATGTCATTAGGCTCGTTGGAACATTCTCCGATATGAAGTCAAGGTTCATATTTGTCACTTTTGATCCAGGCAAGTGGTAGTGATTGGACTGTGAACCGTTGACAAAGCAGGTAAGTTAGAAGACTAGGTAATAGCTTTTTCCAAAGCATATCCCATGCTCCAGACACGTACTGGGTGTGATGGAGGAGATCAGAGTCTAGGAAAGCACGGGAACATTAGACAGGATGTACACAGACGAGACATCCAAGTGCAACTCACAGTGACTACGTATTCCCACATGTTCGTATCTGAACGTGAGTCCCCAGGAGCGAGTGAAAGCATGTACGGTGTGGACCCAGGATGGGTATGGATGAACCTAGAAGATGGTAAGCCAGTCTGCGTTAGCTTGATTAGGGAGGATAAGGGATATGGAAGTGCCGGTTGCAATGAGACGCTCACTCGGGGAAGAAGACATCACGACGGACACGCTTGAGGCAGGTGTGTGGTGTACAATGTACTGCGGCAGCGGAGAGTGGACGTAATTTGACTCGTCTGAAGGACGGACGCTGGATGAAACGCGCAGAGAACGCAAGAATAGGGGTTTCAAGGGTAAGGCTTGTCGAAGATCTCGCTACCTTCTTTACAATTTGTAGACTGCATCTCTAGGACAATCATGCATTGAGTGCGAATCTGGACTGCTTCGTGTTCTTTGCGCTGCATCAATCATTTGGAAATTGTTATTGTTCTGGTAGCGCTAAAGAAGCAAAGGCTGTGTCTCGACTCTCGTGGCAGCCTTGATGCTCTGCCTGCAAGAATCACTTCGGTATCTAGCGAGCGCCGATAGTACTTCTACAACGTGTCCGACAGGCCACGCACAAGTCTCAACAGCACTTATCAACTTACCATCCCCGGCCGTCAACCATACTCTTCCTTCCATTGACCATTCATACATTCTGCCTATGTTCTCTGATTCTCAAAACCTCACATTTTATGGTGGTACGTTTACGGATAGTACGGTGGTGACCCACCATGGCATGTCAGGTCAGATGGCCGATATTCGAGATCAATTTGGATGTTGAATAACTGCTCTACTCCAGGCTTGCAGTATCTTCGGAGGCACATCGCTGCAGGTGCTATGCATGACTCCGCTGAGCGCTATCCACCTCCCCGATGTCACCCCGAAACACGCAGAGTGATCAATCGTGAGATCGTGGACTGGATCGAGGACGCAAACCGTTGCACAAAAATTCTCTGGTTGAATGGACCGGCAGGGGCTGGAAAATCGGCCATAGCTCAAACAATTGCAGAATTATACAGCAGCTCAGAGAATTTTTTGGAACCTGACGACGGTGAGATATGGGTGTCGGAAAAGAACCTCAACGCTGTCCTCGGTGCGAGCTTTTTCTTCTCCCGCTCTACTCCCGGGAGGGACAGCTCCAAGCTTTTGTTTGCAACTATTGCGGCTCAACTGTCCAAGTCTATCCCGGAAATAGCTGAGGATATCGAGACCATAATCAAGCGTGACTCTAGCATTCTCGATAAATCACTTAATATCCAGCTTCACGAGCTCATCATTAAACCACTTCAATCTCTCCTTACTCGCAGAAACCATTCTAATCTGCGATCGACGTTCGTCATCATTGATGGTCTTGACGAATGCAGTGGAGAGGATAATCAAACTCGTATAATGAAGCTAATTACTTCGGCGATAATCGATAAACAAATTCCTCTGTGTTTTTTAATCTGTAGCCGTCCTGAATTATGGCTCAAAGATACCTTCGACTCATCTCCTTTGGATCAGCTTACTCATCGACTCATGCTCCCACACGATTTCTCTGTTAACGATGAGATTCGTCTGGTGCTCAAAGCTGGATTCACTAAAATACAGCAGGATCCCAAGCACAAATACACTATGAGATTGATCTCTGGAGCATGGCCTTCATATAGCCAAATCGAAACAATCGTAAGGCGATGTTCAGGCCAATTTATTTATGCATCGACAGTTTTAAAGTATGTGGATGATCCGAACTTCAGGCCTACAGGCAGACTGCAAGATGTCATTACAGACATCAATAATGGAACTCTCGAGACAACCCCAGAAGCTTCTCTCGATAAACTGTATTTGCATATTTTGAAGCAATGCCCAGATGCATCTTCGGAACGGCTAGCAAGTGTACTGGGCATGCTCCTAGTGTTAATGGAGTTCGTGGCGGGCAATAGGAAATTGTGGATGTGCACAAAAGATTACATATACATGATTGAAGGTCTATTATTTCTTCAACAAGGAGATGCGCGTCGTACAATGCGAGCGATTCATTCATTGATAGATCTCCCTGATGAGTCAGCCACCAATAAAGATACAGTCCCTCGCTTCTTTCATGCTTCATTTCCGGATTTTCTGAAAACAAAGAAGCGATCGGGAGAATACTCATATGATGTTGGTGCCACATATACTCGCATCACCTGCTCCTGTTTAAAGATTATATCAGAACCAAAGATACATGGCAATAAGGAGAATTACTGTATGTTCTTCCAATGTTGTTTCCCTCACAAGTCACATGTTCTAATTTTCTGTAGTTATCTGGAAATTTGCCATTTTGAATCTGTTTCGACTATTTGAGGCAGTTCTAAAGCACCATCAAAGCCAACTATCAATTATAGAACTATCCTCCTCTCTAGAAATGTTTGACATAACTCAATGGATTAATACAGCAAGTGGAGTAGAGTCTGTTAAGGACATGTGGAGAGATGTCTTGCAATTAGGTGTCCAGGAGGACTACATTTTAGGATTCTGGAGACAAGATATGTGCTACAAGATGATAGAAAACTTTCTGGTCAGTATTCACAACTGTGTCATTACATTGATATTTCTAACTACCACTAAAATATGTTCATTAATGATAGAAAAGTGGCCAGGAAGAAGTGCATAACATCAATTGGAACCATTTTGTTATGGCACTGGACCAAATCTTCATTCACTGTCTTGAAAATTCTTCAGACCCCTTTCAGTTATCCATGATACTTGGAATCAACACAAATGGTTATCAAACTCCATACAATATTGTAGAAGGATTGCTTCATCCAGGTGTCACTTTACCTGATCTTCTCAAACCCATGAGGATATTTGTGGACTTGCATGTTGGGAATAATTATTTTTCAATATCTTCCCGCTATAAAGCAATGCTCCTTGACCCCAAGAGGATAGGGAAATATTTCATTACTGCAGATATGCATGCTGGGATTGCTATACATCTTCTAGATGTGGTGGATACACTATTGAAGAATGTCAACCAGTTAGTTTATTGTCAATTATCTGTCTTGTGATCTCATCATACTAACATATTTGATTCTGTGCATAGATCATACTTTTGGGATATTCTAATATCCAATATAAACTTAGCATCACACACACCAAAATTATTACATTTAATTTATCTCAAAACAGGTGTACTCTTGCCACTTAGCTCTGAGTTAGACAATGATGACTTGCATGGGAGGGAGAAGATCTTTCAATGGCTGCAGGTTAGTGGATATAGCTGCTGATTGACATGTATTAACAACATGAATTCATTTAACATTTTCTCTAGAGATATGAGCCCCAAGGCTCACATGTATGTAAATATTTACTTCAACAATGGGGTTGTGGAAGAAACCCTGGGTTCTGGAGTGACATGATGGAGTTTTATGAGTGTCTCTTGGCTATCTGTTCTTTTTATGGTTTCAGCTTCTTGCATGTTAGTTTACATTCT
This sequence comes from Crucibulum cyathiforme, assembly GCA_036936985.1. Taxonomy (NCBI): domain Eukaryota; kingdom Fungi; phylum Basidiomycota; class Agaricomycetes; order Agaricales; family Nidulariaceae; genus Crucibulum; species Crucibulum cyathiforme. The sequence goes on from JASFCW010000492.1 coordinate 9,446, forward strand.
TTTTAGTTACACAGACCCTGTTTCACCTCTCTATTGTTCACATTTTTGAGTGCTTTATGTTATTTAAATAATCTTATATATCTGATTGCATTTGTTCTACATCAAATGTGTGTGCTAATAAAGAATGGATGAAACTCTGTGGTGATTGCTTAAATTATAGCCTTTGACATATAAGTTTGGCAGATAGCTTCAACTTTGAAATTGCCTTAAGTGCCTTGTACATTACTGCCAAATGGTCCTTCACATTACCACTAAGAGGCCCTTGTACATTTGAGGTGAAGGTCCTTTGCATTTACTGTAAAACACCCTTTGCATTGAGAACAAATATTTAAGCTGTAGTGTGGTATCTGAGTTGCAGAAATTCAGCTACTCATTTACACATTATCTGAGTAGCAGGTATTCACCTACTCACCTAGAGAATGTATGAGTAGCAGGTATTCAGCTACTTGCCTGAAGAATATATGAGTAGCAGGTATTCAGCTACTCACTTTCATATCTCAGTAGCAGCTATTCAGCCACCCACCTATCTATTATCTTAGTAGCAGGAATTCAGCTACTGATCTCTTATTCTGAGTAGCAGGAATTAAGCTACTCAGCTCATATTCTGAGTAGCAGGAATTAAGCTACTCAGCTCATATTCTGAGTGGCAGGAATTAAGCTACTCAGTTCATATTCTGAGTAGCAGGAATTCAGCTACTCAGTTCATACTCTGGAATTAAGCTACTCAGTTCATATTCTGGGTAGCAGGAATTCAGCTACTCAGTTCATATTCTGAGTAGCAGGAATTCAGCTACTCAGTTCATATTCTGGGTAGCAGGAATTCAGCTACTCATTTCATATTATGAGTAGCAGGATTAAGCTACTCATCTCGTATTCTGAGTAGCAGGTATTCAGCTACTCATTTTTTATTCTGGGTAGCAGGATTCAGCTACTCATCTCTTATTCTGAGTAGCAGGTATTCAGCTACTCAGTTCATATTCTGAGTAGCAGGTATTCAGCTACTCATCTCATATTCTGATGAGTAGCAGGTATTCAGCTACCCAGTTTAATATCTAAGTAGCAGATATTAAGCTACTCATTTTAATATGTGTCTGAGTAGCAGGTATTCAGCTACTCACTTTGATATCTGAGCAGCAGGTATTCAGCTACTTAATTTCATATCAGAGTAGCAGGTATTCAG
>JASFCW010000494.1:0-10608 GCA_036936985.1 Crucibulum cyathiforme
CAAATATTTCATTACTCTCACAGAATACTATTTGAGCCTCTAATTACTATATATACAAAAATATCAAGCATCATACACATATATCTTGTATAACGAGACAATACTTCTGTAGAGTGCCATATCAAAGGCGTGGGAAACATACCCGTGTCTGGATTCTTTTTGTGGGGCCGTGTACATAGAGTTTGCTTAAAGCAGTAACAGACACTAACCCTAAGACACTAATGGTCGAGCACACTGGGGAACTACAAGACGAGTGTATATTATACTCAAAAGAAAGTGCTGTTATGAATTGAAGCACTTCCTACAAAGCACTCGGGCACTATTGCTGCAGAGCATACCATCGCAAAATAGTGCTCTGGATGCTTTACATAGAGTGCACGAGTACACTACATATTAAGCACCCGAGGCAGTTGGCCTCAAGCGCTTTTGAGGTGCTCTGAGGGAAGTACGTCCACTTCCTACAGTGTACAGAGCCAACTGAGGTTTATTTCTCCCTATGAATATATATATATGACGCTATACTACTTATGTACGGCAGACATTATTTCGTTGAAGTCTAAAAGTCACGTGCTCTTGTCTATATCTGGATTTGAATCGCGTCATCAACCACGTGATATGACCGTGATGCGAACCAAAGTGCTGGGTGAATAGCTTTCACTACTACTATCCACCGTCAACACGACATATCTCTCTCCCATGAGACTCTTCCACAATCTGTTTCGGTACAGCTCCGATTCCAGCGATGATCGTGATTCTGATGGATCTGAATCTACTACCAGCAGGGATACAAATCCAAATCAAAGTACTGGGGCCCATGCTTTTAATAAGGCTCAAAAGATCTCCGTGACGAACAGTACAATCAATACAGTGGGAGGAGACCAACACGAGCACTACCATAATCAGGAACGGCCAGGTGTGTGTCTCCTTGTTTGATAGTTGCAAAGTCCTCATGCTCAATATTAGGATTGGAAATATTACAGGGTGGCATATCGCCCTCTGCAAGCTATGACTCAGGCAATCGAAGCGCATGTTTCGATGGGACTCGGCAAGAAGCATTAGATGTCATTCAGAATTGGATAGACAGGAAGTATGAGGCTGGGAGGCCTATCTTCTGGTTGTTCGGCCCAGCAGGATGTGGGAAGTCTTCGATTCTGCAGACGATGGCACAGCGTTGTGAGGCAGATGGGACTCTCGCTGCTACTTTCTTCTTTGCACGAGAAAGTGAAGACGGTAGTCGCAAGGACGCAAAGTATCTTTTTCCGACAATCGCTCATCAAATGGCAGTCGCTAATAAAGCACTCGGAAAGCATGTTGAGGAAGCAGCAAAATCCGATGAGCTGTTTTCGTCAAAGTCTGTCCCACGTCAATTCGAGGCGTTGATTCTAAAACCTATCCTAAATTACTTATCTTCATCCTCCTCGAGCAGAAGGAGTATCGTATTTATCGACGCATTAGACGAATGTGCAGACTTCGAGGAACAAGCGGTAATTGTTGAGACCATCGTTAATGCTCTAGCAAAGCATGACCTTCACCTTCGGTTTCTCATTGCGAGCAGGCAAGAGTCCAACCTTCTAGCAGCATTCGACACTGCCATCGCTCGACCTTTGACCGTATCTCAGGATCTATGGCGAAATTTCACTGCAGATGACGACATCTTCAAATATCTGACAGAGAGCTTCTCGGAAATCCGCCGGAGAGTTACCAGCGTCCGGCTGCCAGACTATTGGCCATCGTCGGCCCAAATTGAAACGCTGGTCCAACGCGCAAATGGAATGTTCGTTTATGCATCTACTGTGGTTAGCTTCGTAGGCACACCTGGTTTCCATCCCCAAAGCCGTTTGAAGGCTGTTCTAGACGCCAAACACTCCCCTGCTTTCTCAGAGCTTGATAGACTGTATAACCAGGTGTTACTGTCACATAAAAATCATGATGGCCTTTTACAGATTCTCAAGGTCCTTGTACAGCTGCCAAATATCCCGTTCCTGTCTTTAACTGGTGTGGCCTTGCCGATATTAGACAATGTTCTTAACCTTGAGGAAGGAGAAGCAGCGATAATACTAAGTGAACTTGGTTCCTTAGTATATTTGACGGAGAATCACACAAGCGTCCAGTTTTATCATACATTGTTCATTGATTTCCTTCTGGAGAAGGAAAGATCTGCACAATTCTATGTGGGAGGTGCTATACTGGAGGTTGCGGAATGGTGTTTTTTGTCAATTACAAAATATGGAAAAAGGTGAAAAATATTCTTCACTTTAGAATGCTGCTTGCTGATGTCATTGCAGTGGCATCACTACCTATGCTGGCACGACATTCATATCTCACTTCTGCTCTGCCGTCATATGGGGCATGGAAATAAGCCCATCTGCTTCTCACAACATAGCAAAGGAATACTCTAATGACGAAACATTGGAATCCTGTGTTCCTAATTTTAAATGGAACCAAGGTCGGACTCGTGTTACATCTATACTTCCCAATGCCAGTTATTTGAACTGCATTGACACAGCATTTAATATTGGTATTTTAGGGGAAAATGGTTATCTTTTCAACAATATAAGGCATTCCAACTTCAAAAGCACAGTAATTACTGTGCACCTGGATAGGGCTGCATCATTCAATGATATAACAGGCGATTTTGGTGGAGATGAATCAGAGATGGTCCTCGATGTTTTTGGAAATGCAGTGCATTGTAATTTCGATAAAGTCACTCTGAACTTTGTGGACGTCACCAGATCTCAAGATGTATTCCTGGCGAAGAGTGTAATTGTTTCGTGTTTTCCAAGCATGCGCCATTCAAACGTTTACAAATGCCAAGTCAATGTAGATGGTCCTCTCTATCCAGCATGCCAAGTTAACTTGTTTAAAAATGCCAGATACTACAATGTGGAAGATAACCTCTTCAAGATTGCTGCTTCAAAAATTGAACTTTTAGCCGCCACTGACGGAGAAATGGGCAACTTTGGAAATAACGAGATCTCCCTCCACACTCAAATTTTCGGAACACCAGGTATGAAGCAAAATCCTTTTACATGGCTTGACACAGACCTGGGCACACAGGAATTGAAGAGTTAGAGAAAATTGTACGGTCTGTGCCCCAATATGAATACAATACAATGGTAGAGGCTTCTCGGCATTTAGGATCCTGCCACAGAAACACGTACATCGGAATATTGAATCTTGTCCGCCGGTGGACCAGATTATTCGATTTATCTTCGTCCGTTTTGTCACTCTGTGGTCCTGAAGAAGCAGCCAAGTCAGAACTACTTCAGCAAATGACAGAAGAGTGCATGAATGACTACACACTAGCTGCTGCCTGTACTGTCTCCCATTCGACTAATGGTAGTGGATCCATTGGCCAAGTTTTGTTTCTGGCCATTGCGTCACAGCTCGCTCAAAACATTCCCCAGCTCTCGTCCGAAATAGGCAGTGCCTTCAACAAGAATCGGAATGAGCTGTCTACATGGTCTCTTACAGATCAGTTCGAGCAGCTCATTGTGATTCCTGTCCGAAAAGTAGGCGTTCCGCATGCGCTTCGAGCAAGAATCATCTGTATTTCTGGCTTGGATCAATGCAACAACCTTAAAATGTGTCAGCACATTGTTCAACTTGTCATGGATGGTGCTACGAAGTACAAGCTTCCATTCCGCTTTCTAATCTCCACCAACGAGCTTACAAAAGATATTTATGAAGCCCTTGACAGTTCTGCTATCAGTGTATGCACTCAATACATCTTCTTCGGCAACTCTGCAGACGAGAATATCAACATGAAGCTTTATTTACAGCACAGCCTTTTCGTCAAACAGAAACTACCTGATGTAGAGCTCGAACGGCTTGTTCAGCTTTGCTCGGGTGACTTCGTGTATGCATCTACGATAGTAAGGTTTATTTTACAGCATGGGTATGATGCTTTTCAGCGTCTACCGTTGACTATCGCAGCACGGAATCCTACCAGCTGGAAGTTGGATCAGTTATTTGCCGCGATATTCCTAGCAAGCCCACAATCCAGAAAAGCTTTGCGTATCCTTAAAGCTCTTGTCCACCTTCCGAGTACAAGCTATATATCTCGGGATTTACTCAATTTACCCATTGTGGAAGGAATTTTATGGCTCGAGGCCGGAGAGGCTGCCGACATCCTGAACGGCCTAAAATCGATTCTTTATCTCCACGACGACAACAGGAGAGTTGGCATTTACGACCCCTGTTTCGTGCAGTTTCTCAAAGACCCCGAACGATCAGGGCCATTGTTTGTTGGTACGGCAAGGGTGATGGCTGCTTGGTGCATTAGCTCCCTTACCAATTGGGATACATAGTACGTGGCTTGGCATCATTTATTTGATCAAATTTAACGGATCCCGATTTAAAAAGCTCCGCCACTCATCGCCTTCCTCAGAAGGCTCATGTCGATCACTTGAGGCAACTGTTAGAGTTGGACAATGACAAGGATCATAGCAAGTATTCTCAAGAAACGTACACCAGGAAAGTAAAGAGAGTCAGCGAACGCCTCATAAAACATTAACGGGACAATCAGATATCGAATGTTTGTCAGCGTTGACAAGGCATCATCTACCATGGTAGTGTTTGTTGAGAGAGCAATATGTTGGAATTAGTAAGCCCGACACAGCGCTTACTCAGCCCGAGACACAGTAGATAGTTGTAGTATATTCTAGATACTTTAGATACATGTATTTAAGGCCATCCAAGAGGCCAGTAAATGCATAGAAATTCATATTTTATACTCTAGTCTTCACTGCGCAAACTTGATTCACAACACAATATCTCGGAATCTGTATAAGCACATGGGTATATGTACATAAGTAGAACATTTAACGTGATATGCAAAACCTTACCCAATCATAGAACAGCTATAAATGTATGGTCGTACTGGCAGGCCTTGTACATTACTGCCAAAGTGTCCTTTGCATTACCATTAAGAGGCCCTTGTACATTTGAGGTAAAGGTCCTTTGAATTTACTGTAAACCATCATTTGTATTGAGAAGGTAAATACACTCACCTGTCAGGTAGCATCTGAGTAAATAATTGAACAGTACAAGCATTGTCCGATAGTGTATCATCCCCTACCCCGCTATAACTGATGCTGACTTTGACAATCGTATTCTCTCGAGTTGAGCTAAAGAGGCCTGCAATCTGTTCGTAACAACCCATCGATCATTAGTAAACCAGACCCCGCGCTCACAAACACGTCCAGCTAAACTGTGTACTCTATTCTCGAAACCAGGTGTTATGTTCGCACCTCCGCTCGTCGTTGCTAGAGTGTGGCGACATCGAGTACGCGGAGTCAGTTTGCAGTATGGTTGCTTTAAGACAGCGAAGAGGGATTTAGAACTCCTTGTAACTGGGCGGAGTATTGAAGGATGAGAAGCAGTCGTACTACAGATCGTTTGGTTATAGTCTTGTTATGCTCATTTTTTAGTAGCGCTTGTTGTAACCTAGTTACTTATCACAAAACACAATCTATTTATTTATTCTACATACGTGCTTGATTCTCCCTAGACTCCTCTATGAACGCGAAAGAGACCGCACAACCGAGGGAGCAAGTGCCAGCTGCCTAGTCCTGAACTCATCTCCCATCGTGAACACTTCGTTCCTCATTCACCCAAACATCCAACAACTATCGACGTTGCGGTTGATGGCATCCCGACAGTCAAGCAATGAGGGTAGGTATGCCTTGAGTCACTAAACAAGGGAACGAACACGACTTCAAAACTCATGTCGAGTTTAACGTCAACATCTATTGGGTACAGTCGTCTAGGGTAAATTGAATGCGAATCATGCACCTTCGTTAGCCTTGTAGGCTGTAATACAAGAAAGGTGACGGAAGTTTTGGGAGCTTGATGTCGATGTCGGAGTAATCGAAAGGTTGTATGCGTTTTTTATACGTACCCGATTGGATTTAGATTTAACATGCTTGTCCGCCCGATCGATCGTAAGATCCTGTGAGCGAAGGCTCGTAGACGTGAAAATCAACGTCGCTCGACTCCGAAGGAAGAAGATGACGATATAGTTGACGTTCTTGTTGGAGTGGAGTCTGTCGAATTCGTTGTTTGCCGTCCATGGGTTTTCAGTGGAGGATGATCACTTTGAGACTTGAGTGGGCAGCAGACACTTGGAAGAAAATGTCGAGCATGGGTGGGAGGTGGTTTCCACAGCGAGGCTTGAGTAGCCGTTTGAACGAAGGCGTGTGAAGTAACGAGTTCAGAGTATTCTAGCCTTATAACGAAGTCTGCACAATTAGCTGTGGATTCAATGTCAGAAGACTGTTCCAAAACCACGAATAACCCCCTGCGTTCACCCATCCATCCAGACCACCACGCACTTGCACCTTCCTGCACTTCCCCACCAACCCAGATCGTGTCCGCCCCGGGATCTTCTGGGAGGATATCTAGTCTCACAGGCTCATGCCTTGACAGCCGCGAATCTTCTAGATGGGTTGGACGTGCGTGCAGGGTGGAAGCTTGGGGATCGTGTTGTTGGATACGACAAGTTGAGCTGTACATTGTTGATTATCCATGCAGTCGATTGTCGAATTCGCGAGTAACTGGGATGTACGAATGACCGTGGAAGATATGGCGTCGAGCGCGGTGGACGTGGCGAGTACTGTGGGGGACTTAGCAAAACTGAGGGGCAATAAGGTTGATGGAGAAGACGGCGAGTGTGGAGGAAGCGCAGCCAGACAGACGGTTGTGCAGCGGTTTGACGGCTAGAGATTAAATGTCTTCGGGCTATGTAAAGAAGTTCATCCAATCAGCAGCAGATTGGAGGTTATAAGATAATCGAAAAACGCACGAATGAATCTTCTGCGTTGATTCTGGCTACTAACTCGATGACACAATCCTCCCAAGTAACAAAACTGGCGGCCCTAGTGAGGTTGTAAGATGATCGCCTCGACAGTCGCAGTTCACTCGAGATCATTGCGATGACACGCGTACCCGACATACGCGCCGTGTGTTTGAGAGCACATTGAGTTTTGGCTTCCGTAGGCGGAGATGGAGTAGATATGCAGCGACCACGACTCGGATCCACTATTATAGTTGAAGCTGAAGGTCTACCCAAGGCGTGATGCAGGTATCCGCTTGAGTGGGTAGTGCGTACGATGGAAGTGGGAGACCGTCAAGTAAGAAATGGGTATTGAGGGATCCAATGCTCATGTGGGAGAGGCGGAGGTGTGACGATAGAGGCGCTATGAGAATCTTACAAGAGAGTCAGCAGAGTACATTAACGACGTTATATGGACTGGACGCACCAATACAGATATGGGCCACAACGAGAGTCCACCAAGCTTCGTGTCGTTGGGGAAATGATTTCAACCAGGGAGCGGCGCTTATGTTGATTGGATGAGATAGCACACAAGCGCTTACGGCCTCACGCGCTTGTACCTAATGCTCGGCTCCCGTTCCGGGATTCCATCGCTGTTTTCTCGTCATCGTTCATTTCCTTGTGCTCGTCATTTCGCACAACAACCAAGCCTCTTCTGGAGATCTCCATTATTCATCTCAACGCAAGAATACGTTCACGCGCTTGTCCTCCCCAACGACCAAAAAATTCCGGAGCTTGAGCAGATAATCGATGATGTCAAGATCCGGGGAAGCGAACCATGGATTGGGGTTAGGACTTCATGATCCTTCCCAGCGGGGAGCTCCAGTTGTTTCGCTCTTAACCTGTCCTCTTACTTACCGCGACAACCACCGGCGCGATGTACATTCGCCCACTTCGCCGACTCATCAGTCGGCCTCTGGCCACCTCAAAGTTCCACCCGACAGCCTACTATCGAGCTACTGGCCACTTTCACTCGAGCGCAGCGTCGTGGGCGTCGCGCAAGCTCGTTCAGAAATTCAAGCTTGCTGATATTGGGGAGGGGATTACTGAATGTGAGATTATCAAGTGGTGAGTGCTATGAGCGATAGATGTGAAGAAATCATGTTACTGACTGGTTCTGCGGTTGTCTATTCTCTATGTCCATCTACCTGTCGTTGCTATCTTCAACGCGCGTTCTGTGCTTCTTCGTGCTCTTGCATTCTCTCGGAACTCGTATGCGTACCGGGAATATCATATATCCAACAGGAGCGTCAAACCCCATTCCACAATCCAAGCATTCGACCCATTGTGCGAAGTCCAATCCGACAAAGCAAGCGTCGAGATCACAAGCCCATTCGATGGAATAGTCACCGAACTTCTCGTCCAAGAAGGCGAGGTGGCGAAAGTGGGATCCGGGCTCTGCTTGATTGAAGTCGAAGAAGAGGCTCTGGAAACCGTCAGCGGCGCGTTGGTAGAGCCTTTGGAAGGCGCTAAACCAGAAAGCCTGGAGGATACTGCTGAGCGGCTGAATGAATCGATAGAGACGAAGACAGAGGGGAGAGTACCTCCCCCACGAGTTGAAGAGCCTGCTACCTCACCTATGCCTCCGCCAAGCGCTAGCAGGATACCCCACCCTTTGGATCCCAACCAACCCAAACCTTCGTCTATCTCACACGGAGCGAATGTCTTCGCTGCGCCCTCTGTGCGTCATTTCGCGAGGCAGAATGGCGTTGACCTTGCGCACGTCTCGGGAAGCGGCAAAAGTGGAAGGGTAGAGAAGAAGGACGTGGTCGCGTTCATTGCTGACCAACAACAGAAGTCGGAGCAGAGGCAAGAAAGTGTGACGAAAGAGATGCCACGCGAGGATGTAGTTGTTGAGTTGGGACGGACGAGATATGGAATGTGGAAGGCTATGGTCAAGGTTTGTTTGTCTTCTTTTAATTACATGGTACGTCGTGCTGACATGAACCTACAGAGCCTCGACATTCCTCACTTTGGGTATTCCACTACTCTTGACCTCACAGCGCTCCACGAACTTCTACCCACACTAAACACCCATATACCCTCCCACTATCTCCCCTCCTCATCTTCCTCTCGACCACTAGCAGTAAACCCCTCAGCACTCTACCCCGCCCCAACACCACCACACATCCCAGAAGAAGAACGCTATACCAAACTCACCTACCTCCCCATCCTCCTCAAGACACTATCAAAAACCATGATCGAGTGGCCTCTCTTCCGAAGCTCCATCACCCCTTCCTCTCACTCTCCGTCCGACGCAACAACATCACCCACACCAAGACCCACACTAACAATCCGCCCACACGCCGACATCAGCATCGCGCTCTCCGCTCCCACGGGGCTCTACACCCCAACCCTCCAACGCGTCGACACTCAATCCATCTATGCGCTCTCCTCCCAGCTGAAGCGCCTCTCCCACCTCGGCCGCCAAATCCCCTGCGCCCTCTCCCCCGCAGACATGCCCAAACGCGGGGGCACGATCACCGTGTCTAACGTTGGTGCGTTGGGTGCGGGTGAGTTTGCTTCGCCTGTACTCGTTCCGGGTGGTGGGGTAGCGATAGTCGCTATTGGACGGGCGAAGTGGGTGTGGGATGTTGAGAGCGGAGATGGGAGTGGAGAGAGGAGGTTGAAGGTTGGGATTAGTTGGAGTGCGGATCATAGAGTCGTTGAGGGTGCTGAGATGGCTGCGTTTGTAGAGGCGTGGAGAAGTTGGGTGGAGTCGCCTGGGAGGATGATTGCTGAGGGGGTGTAGAGGCAGAGAGAGGATGGGGAGGACAACTTGACTACGGGCGACTGAATTCTCGAACGATACCACGTAGGATGTCAATTACCACCCAGACGGTGGGGACTTGGAATGTATCATATATACTGTATCACCTTACTTTTTTTCACTCTGCCCTCTATTCCTATATCCAATGAACTAGAGCACACATTCATCAAGCAAAGAGTCGTATAAGCTTCTTCAGCAGGATTATTTTTGTATTCAAGAAATAGATACAGATTTCTGAGTGAAGACTCCAGATCCAAAGAAGAAGGAAAGAAGAAGATAGTATACAATCTACGCGTACTCTACAGCCCCACAGGGGATATCGAAAATCTGTCGTGAGAAGAATGAGCAGTCTGGAATTTGAAGACAAGGAAGAATGTACGTACCCAAGTATCGCCTACATGCACAAGCCCCACAAGAAAGGACACACCCTAGCGATTAGTTAAAGTTATATTTCTCCCTCGCCATCCTCTCCACGAAACTCGGCCAAATCCAATACAACAAATGCGCCGGCCGCATCGCCCAGGGCATAAACACAGTCTTCTCTCGTCTATCCACCGCAAGCACACACCTCTCCGCGACATACTCTCTCTTCAACCCACTTTTATTAGGATCCTTCTCCCTTACAGGCCCACCGTCAACCGCAGATGCCCGGAAGTCACCTTCGACGGTGGCTGGGAGAATGTGGGAAAAGGCGATAGAGGGGTGTTCGATAGAGAGTGCTTGGAAGAGGAGGAGAGAAGCGGATTTGGTGGAAGCATAGATGCTACGTGTAGGTGCTGGGATGACGGAGGCGAGGGAGTTTAGGAGGAGGATGGAGGGCGAGGGGGAAGTACGTTGAAGGAGAGGAATCTGTGGTGGAGAAAATATTGTCATGACGGTTGACATATAAAAATTGAGAGACGTACGAATGCTATAGCAGCGACCAAGGGACCTGTATAGTTTCCTCGTACTGCTGCTGCTGAGACTTCTACAGCCCGCTGTAGACCATCTCTGTCAGCCTCTC
>JASFCW010000495.1:0-10605 GCA_036936985.1 Crucibulum cyathiforme
AAGGATTATGGTGTTTAGAGCATGGTGGAACATCTGAGGGGTGATACTGCCAACTGCTTGTGAGTTCAGCCATTTGCGAGCTGCTTTTTGCAGGTGCTCATCTGCAATGAGTGATGTTGACTGACATGCACCTCCTCGCTTCTCCCTTGGAAGCTTTTCAAAGATCTGGTAGTGCCGTGCAAGGGCATGAACTGTCAAGCACATCAACACAATCTATACTAGAGAGTGTCGAGGTTGATACACAAACTATTAACTCAAGAGAGAAGAGGAGGAGTGGAAGTATGAGACTGATAGTATTGGTGGTAAGAAATGACCAGCTAAAGACTACAGAATAATAACTACAACTACTACTACTTATACTAAGAAACATGTTCATAAAGAGTCATGGTAAAGGTGAGTCAAACATGTGTACTATGTGTGTCTTTAATAACTATGACTGTGCACTGTGGCTGCATACTGCAACATGTGTTACAAGTGTGTTTATACTAATAATAGAATGAAATGAAATATGTATGACTACTGTATGTTATCCTCATGTGTCAACATGAGTCAGCTTTTATTTGTTCTTGTTGTCGAAATTATAGAAACTATTTAATAATTAGAAAAGAAAACTAAAAGAATAATCAAAATAAACAGTTCATGACATGAACCCTCCTTGTGAAATACTTTCCCTCCTTCTTGTGGACAGAGTGAGAGATCTCCTGTCTTGCTTCCATCCTCCCAAGTCCTTTCAAGTGCAAAGTGGTGAAGCCTCAAATAGTGTAAAGCTGGTTGAGGGCAGAGGGTGCGAGTGTTTTTGATTTCTTCTTGATCTCCTCATTGATCTTCTTTTGTAGCTCATCCCAACCCTTCACTGGATGCTCTCCCCTTACATCATCATCAAGATCCTCCTCCCATTCATTTGCTCCATGTCCAACCTCATCCAGGTTGGGTGGCAACTCAACCTCAACACTCTCTTGACGAATGATAGGTGGAATCTCAATCTCAACACTCTCTTGACGAATGACAGGCAGAATCTCAACATTGACACTCTCCTGACAAATCTGCACTGTATCTGAAATTGAATCAACAGGCTCAGCTGTGAATATGAATGGGAGCTCAAGGTTGGCAGGCTTATCTTTGTTCTTTGGGGATGAAAACTGACAAGCTTTAGCTTTGTGTTCAAAGAAACTGTTTAAGCTTCCTTGGTTGGCCCATGCCTTCCTGTAACGTCACTGAGTGCACACTGATTTGCTCATTACATCAGGGCCCTTTATGTATGAGCCTCAACTTTCTAAACCTTCATGGTCAGTGGTAGGTATCAATAACAATAGCACTAAGGAAGGTTCGTCACATACCTGTTTCTTTTTCAACATCTTCAAGCTTTTGAACCTTCTTTCTACGAAGCCTATATGGTATCCACTCGTTGTCTAGTGAGCCGTCCTTTTGTTCAACTGAAAGCTCGCATAACATTTCCATAAGGCCTTCATTCTCCCAGCATTCTCCCTCTTCATCCTGGTCAATATCTGACCCCTCCATCTCTTCCCCAAGTTCTTCCCCTTCCAAGCCATAATCCATACCAATGGGTAAGGACTCGTGAGATTCATCACTTGTGCTGACAGGTTCATGCTCACTTCTGTCATTGGCAGAGCTTGAGTCAAGGTGGTTGTTCTCCTCTGGAGCAATATGGTTGGTATGTCCTGACTGGCCTTTTAAGCCAGTTATGTTGTGAGAATGCTTTGGAGGTTGACCATGAGCCATAAGTTTGTTGTGGAAACTGTTTCGAAGTGGGGCAGACTATTTACTAATATTGTATTATTTTTAATAATATTTTATTTCAATAAATACTCTATATTTCTGAAACATTTTACTGGATCAAGGAGCCCTTTGCGAGATCTGTTGATTGCGCATTTTCCCCAGATTTTTAGGCTTTTTTTGGACAACGGGGACAAAATTTTCGGCCCCAGTAAAAAAAAAATCAATTAGAGACAAATTGGGTCGTTGAATCAGGTACCTACTAACCTGAAAAACGCGTTTCCAGGGTATATTGCCCAAAATAGTGTTTGTGTCCGGCTGGAAAAATCAGTCTCTATATTTACCGTGTTTGTTTGTCCTCGACTGTACAGTGCAGAGCGGTCAAAACCGACCTCTTGGCACTCCAAAATTTGATTACCCATTTTCGTCCCAAAAAAAGCTATAAAAGTCCGAAAACCATCGGAATCGACTCGGTTTGATGAGAGCTCTCGGATGAACTGAACTTTATATTAAAATTTCAACTTTTTCTGAAAAAATGTACCCCAAATGTAGATTTTGAACCCTTAAGGGTCCCTTAATTACCTGATATGGAACAATCTTATCACGAGATAAGAGGCCATCTATATCTATGCAGGGTTATCGAGAATTTCTAATCTCATCATGATGCTGTCCATCAATCTTCGATGTGAATGGTACTTGCGCATGGCACACTCTGTTTTTTTTGCAACCCGAAAAGTAGATTTTGATCATGTGACAGGAGATTTTTCAGAGATTTCATGTTTACGCATATCTGACCTGGTTTCCTGTCTAATCCGAGAGATTTTATTCTAAAAATGAAATTTGACTCCAGCCCTGAGATGTCGCCTCTTAGTGCTCTGCACTGTATCGAAACGCAACTGCCTTCGGATGGACGCCTGTGGAGGCAAGATGACGAATTCCGGCAGATATAGATCTGAAAAGCGCCGTCACGGTTTCCCTTCCCTGTTTCAAGAGGCACCTTCCGATTCCTGCATGGCCGTGGCTGTAGACACCACATGACTGTGTTATCGTATATCCCATCATTAGAGAATTCTTCTATTAGGCGCTGATAGACGTATAAATCGTTTGCTTTCGTGTGAATCTTCGGGTGTAATCCTGTAATGTCTTCTTCCTCCTCGCATCCTGCATCAACGGATGAGCGCTGTGCTCCGGCACAATCTGCTAAAGACAATGGCAGTTTGGAATGTGATAACAACTTAACCGACTCGAATCCTCTCGCTGCCCCGCCGGTCACTATGTTCGAAAATATAAATGGCCTCGTCTTTAAGGATGGCTTATTTAACGCAGCTAGCAAAGGAGTTGTTAATGTATTTGAAGGATATACTGGAGAAATCCCTCAGGAGGTGAACTCGGAGTCTTCTGCGAATGTTAATGTGTTTACCCGAGCTCGAAATACGACATTCTGCCGAGGCGTTTTCAATGCTACCGGGGGGAGGGTGCTCACGTTAGGGATTCCTACCGGCCAGGCCCAAACAACTGCTGCCTCAGGTGAATAATATTTCTACTCCGAATCTGGCCCACTGTGTGGTGTTTTCACGCATGTTATAAGTTATTCCCATGTAACGAATGTCGGAGGTGATGATAGATTTGACACAGCTCCGGACCCTCGCTTTGTGAATGCAGGTGCAGGCCGCACTTTACAAGGGGCAACTACCGACGAGAGCGGCCCATGCAGATAAAGTTCGTTGCGCTATTAATGAATACTAGCTATGACACTATCATTAACTACTATACAGTATCTAGGACTGTACCAGTCCGAATTTTACGAAGGAAACGTCAAATATAGCGGAAGCTGTCTGATTAAGACATGTACTAGTATATCCTTACCCATCTGCATTCGACATTCGAGTTGCTGTTTGCGAGATAATATAGGCTTTAAGGACAATTACGAGTCTTATGTAATAAGAATCATTCTTTTAGGAAGATTTAGTGGAGCATTTTGTCACTCCACGCAAGCATCAAATATTTGAATGCATTAAAAATCTTCCACACCAATTTATGCTGCATTCATCTCCGGAGTATTTGGCCCGAACAAGTGTTTATGTCCGGCTGAAAAAATCAATCTTTATATTTACCGTGTTTGTTTGTCCTCGACTGTACGTAGAACCCACATCAATGCTCAAAAGAAAAATAGATGCGCAAGTATCTACATATGGCCTATCTTACCTTTCCTACCAGTTTCAGACAGCTCATCAACAAGCTTGTCTTGACAATAGCAACCAAGATCGTCTCTGAAGCCTTCGCCGGAAAGCGACTCCACCCAGGTGACTCCTTCTAGCATTGGCTTTGAGTGAGATATCTCTAAATTAGATTTCATTGCATATACGAGGTGGGAGTAGTTGTGACTATAATCAATTTCTTCATCGTTACGAGCTCCCCTCCATACCCCCTTGTTGTAATTTGTGAGCTACGTACTTCCTTTTATCTTTTTGTATCCCTGTCATGTTTTCGCCATGACCTTTAGCCAATAGTAAACTCCTAGCTTACCATGGCTCAAGTAGGGATAGTAGGAGCTTGCTGTGCACTCATCTCGGGAAAGAAGGGCCAAGTGGACCACTTCGTCCTGAATAACGCGATTTGGGACCACAGTCACCTCCTGGCCTCTAGTTCAATGCAGCGTATCGTTCCTATCAGCATTTGGTGCTCGATCTCGAATATCAATATTTTCCTTCTCATATACAGGTCTCGACCGGTTCTACTTTGGTCCTACCGCACTCTCCGCCTATAGGTTCCTTTGAGTGAGAATTATGGCTATTAGGACTACAAGTAAGGTAGGACTACTCAAATCCATCGCTTGGATCGAAATATCTTCCTTGAAACAAAATGCTGCTCTCATTATCCTATTGGAATCTTAAAGTTTTAATTTTTGCTCAGGCGTGACATCAGCTTCGGTACACATTAAACTGAAAGCTGCACAAGACGTTACACTCATTCTGATTAATGGAACTGCTCGCCTGAAAGATTTTATCTATGCTCAACCAGAGCCTGTGCTATGTACAAAAAAGAGAGAAAGAAAAAGAAAAGGCAGGCCGCCAAATGAAATCACTGAAATTCAAATTCGTATCCAGACATAACGTGTCTAAACCGGAGCTAAACGAGATGATTAACTGCCAACTTCTCGACTATTTCCGTTAAAAGTATTGTTATTGTCTATGTAACTAGTGCACAATGAAATGATCTAAGTACTGGGGATTAATACCAATCATAGTTTCAACCCAGGATGGGACGCTGCTAATGCACTCTATTCAGCGAAGGGATAATCGATATAACCCACGGCCGCTGACTCAGATTCTCCTGCAACATAAAACGTAGCGCGGTTGTACTTTTCTAAGGGTACGTTCTTGAGTAGTCGAGCAGGAAGATCAGGCTTGTTAAGAAACGGTCAGAATTTAGAATGCACGTGATGAATCAAGAAAACTCACATTTGAGATATAATAGCGTCCAAATGCAATCAACTCTCCCGTCTCTTCAGCATGCTTGATAGCACTATCCCGGGTGAAACCTCCAGCAGCTATGAGACGCTTGGGGCTCCAAATTTTCCTAATAAAATCATTCGATTCGTGCTTAAACACCCTATCTTCATCGCCGTCACCACTGATGTGATGCTCTATGGCGTGAAGGTAGGCGAGAGAAGGGTACGCATCTCGAAGAGTGGCTACAAGGTGAGTGAATTGTGGAACAGGGTCTTTCATGCGCATGTCTGTTAGGTGATTATTCGCATGGAGAAAGAGACTGAATACGGTTAACGTGCCTTGGAAGGTACTCCATGGACTAACGCGAAAAGCTACCCTCTCCTGTCCAACAGCACGAACAACAGCATCAACGATCTCCAGCGGAAACCGATTTCTATTTTCAACGCTCCCTCCATATGCATCTGTCCGTTGGTTTGATGTATCTTGAATAAATTCGTCGATGAGATATCCGTTCGCGCCATGGATCTCAACGCCGTCGAAACCGGCTTCAAATACGGCTTTCTTTGCTGCCTCTGCGAACATTTCGACGTATTCGTGAATTTCCTCGACGGTGAGCTCGTGCGGTATCGGCGTAGGATGAGAGGAAAGAGGAATCGGTGACGGTCCGACTACCGTAATACCCTCGGCCTTAAGCGTCTCGAGCCCAACAACAATGGAACTACGTCCAGCACCCCATATCTGAGCATAGATAAAAGAGTTATTGGCGTGAACCGCATCTGTGACCTTGTTGATAAATTACGGACATTAAATTTGATATGAAAGTAGTAGAAAAGCTATGACTCGTACCTCTTTCCAGGCTTTCAGCTGTTCCACAGAAAAAACACCCGGAGAATTTGCGTATCCTCCCGCCTTGACAGAAATTCCAGTAGCTTCACTTATAAGCAACGTGCCGGGTGTCTTGGACCGCTGAGTATAATACTCTTTGACCAAAGGTACAACAGGTAGATGATTTAGCTTCGTAGCCCGAAAACGCGTCAACGGAGCGAGAACCACTCGATGTTGAAGCGTGACTTTTCCCAGTTCGATAGGCTGGAAGAGTTTCGGAGTAGACATAGTTGAAGGCGTTGTGTAGAAGTGCGTCGTAGACTCGTACTAGGTTATTGTGAGTGCTATCCAATCCGCGCTTTCTTTATACCCTCCAAGCTCGTGTGCATATGTCCAGAAACGTTCGGCAACTGGATATTTGTAATCAAAACGGTCAGCAGGGGCATGTGTAAGACTGTAAGCACATGGGAAGTCGCCATTTATCGCGATAATGAAAGCGACCAGAGTGGTTGAATCAATTAGCGATTCAGAAACAAAACCGTACCGACAGCGATAATTTGAAGGTGTACCGTATTTCGGTAACGAGTACCGCGCCGACAGCGATGATTTGAAGTTGCTGACGGTGCGGGTAGTACCCGTTTTAGATCCATCTCTTACTATTTACAGTAAGAGAGAGAATACGCCATTGCATGGTCCTTGTTTGTTCACTTCCGTCACAACTGATGAATCCTCTTCAATGGTGTGCCATCGCAGGAATGTAGGACGTACTCCATAGTGTGATGGTAGACATCCACGCGTAATGTATCGGGCGGGCGAAAATAGTTGAAAAACCTAAAAGTAAATGCTCTCGGCCTTCAGAGTTACTGACGAACTTTCTCGACAGTTTGACCTACCCTCTGGAGAGTCCACCCAAGCGATTTGGCGTGGATCTTCTACTTAGGCCTCACCAACCTTCTCAGCATCCTCTTGCACACCCTCAGCATCAAATACATCATCCGTGACGATGTTCCTTCGCAGGAAACCTTGGAACAACTTCGGTCTTGATTCATCTTCCAACAGCAGCTATAAAGCCATTCGTTTCACTTCCTCTACCGCGATTCTTTTCTGCCTAGCTGGTTCTGTACCCTCCTCATGCGTTGTTTGGGGAACACGCTGACAAGACGTGCAAGACATGCCCCCGTCCTGTGCGATATCTAGGCCCAACGCATGAATTTTGTATGGCTGCTCCGCCGCCCGGGCGAACACGCTTAACCCGTCACTCGACAAACCCAGACTGTCCTGCACCAATCACGCCATTACGGTGCGCGCATAGCACACTCCGCGTTAACCACCGTCGTCTCGCTGACTACGGTTGTTTGGGCGGAAGGTGGGTGACATTCGTTGTTCGAGCTATGCTATTGCAACATAACCTATGCAGAAGGATTTAGCTTTGGCGAAGGATGCAGATGATATGGAAGACTTACTGTCGGATATCCAACATCTAGTACGCTCTTCTCTTCTCATCCATGTTCGCGTAGCCCGTTCACCCATTCATCTCCAGTCTAGTCTGATGATTACTACAATCCTTTTTGACAACCGTTCGTTGGACCCTTCGTTGCGCCTTCATCCCCCCTGTTCGTTCAGCGACGAGTACATCTGTACCCCATCCCTTCTCCCATGGACAATGCAAAGCGTCCTTACCTCTCTCGTAGGTCTGCGCAGCTTGTCAAGCCCCTACGCCGACATCACCACCACCAAAAGACGCGACCATCCACGTATATACTGTCACCAATCCATCTCACACCAGCTGACGCAAGGTCAAAGTAAACATCATCCATTTCTCGTGGAATAGACAAACAAGAAAGATATCTAAACCTAACACACAGATCGTCAGCATTGCTTGGATGAAGAGGAGAAGGAAGAGAACTCACGAACTTTGTATACGACTAGTATCCTGGTACCAACTACTTCTTCGTGCTATACGCATGCTAGATGCTCCCTTTCTTTGATATACTTAGTCCGCTGAGGTACCCAGTCCAAAACGAGCATTTCTCCTGATTCTTGCCCCCGATACTCATGTTCAGGGGGCTTATACTCCAGGACGGGAGTGGCATGCATTCTAGATGGATAGTCCGCCCTCAGTCATATCCATTTATCCTCACCTGCAAACAGGCGACATCCATCATACTCTGCTACAACCAACCACATCACGCATCCACCGTACATCACGAAAAGGACTCGGAGGACTACATCGATTGGCTGGTGAATGATGGTGACGGTTGTGGCAGGTTGAAAGCTCCCTCAGACGCCGGCAGATTGTCCAAAAGGTGAAAGGTGAAGCGCACTGGCACATTCTCGTCTCAGGCCCAATGAAATCGTGCCTCCACGCAGGTGCAGGTGGATGTTTGCATCTTCCAATTCGAACTTACAACCGAGCTCCACAGCGCCGCGCGCTTAAGTAAGTCCATCTGAGCATCCGGAACTTCCAACACTTGCATCGTATCTGATTGGTATGTACTAGTGTTCATACATCCAATGGCCATGAATGCTGACTGATAGCGTATCTTTAGGAGCTGCAGTTGAACTTTCATCTTCTCAGTCTTCCATCGAAGTCTGGAGCTTAGACACTGCCCACGACTCTCCCAAGTGCGTGGTTTTTTAGCCAGGATCCAACTGCGTCCGTCTTGCGTCGAGGAATGGGGCCCTTGCGCCGTGTCGTGTGGGCTGATGGTGCTATCAAAGCACATATCAGTTACAATAATCTAGGCTGTTCGTGTTGTCAGTCACAGGCCGGGAGGAAGGAAACAGGTACTTACTTACTAATCTACATCCTACCCCCCTCCTCTCTTCCTTCCAGTAACCAAGCGCAAATATAGGCCCTCAGCACTCTACTACCTGGTATTCTTCTTCTTCCTGGGTTCAGGGGTCTTCGCCGCTCATGTACGTACAAGATGCGTAGAATACGGCTCAGATCTACTTACTTACATTCATCCGGGGACCGTTCAGCTGCTTTAGCTTTGTAGGCCTCTGTTGCTGATCTCATTGTCCGACTTACCCTCGACACTTCATCGATGGTTGATTCTTTGGTGTTACAGAGGAGACCAACAGCACAAGGCCAGGGAGGGTTTTAATCTTGAGTACTTGAAACAACGAGCAAGATGCAGACCCTGGCTGGATATTTTGTTGCGATGAGACATCATCACGTGCCCACTGCTCATGCCTTCACAACCTTCTCTGGATTTCCCACTATCCGGCCTTGGGCCTTCTCCAAAGCAACTGATGAATTCTAAAATAACGCTTACCAGCTCTCACCTGTAAGGTACTACTTATTATGAGTCTTGCCTGGGCGGAATTGTCCAAAGGCGAACTCTTTATGGACGATCGGCAGTGTGTCTCAATTTATAAATTATGATTAACATAAGTATTACCCACTCCTGGTGTTGCCTCGGCTGCATCCCGAGTTCGAAAATACGCCCCAGTGATGTACACAATTTGGTTTAGTCTCTTATTCCCATTTTGTACATATATAAACTGCCTACTGCACTGTTAGTTTAGACGAGCACTGTCACGACATATGGCCCGCCACGACCGACGATAAAAATAAAGATGGATTTATTGAGTGTGATATCAGCTTCGTTATCCATTAAACTGAAAGCTACGTGAGACGTTACACTCCTCCCTATTAATGTAAGTGGTAGCCTGCAAGATTTACCAATGCTCAACCAGTGCCAGTGCTAATTACAAAAAAGAAAGAAATAAAATAAAAGGCGGGCCGCCAATGAAAATATCAAAACTTAAATTCACATCCAGACATTCGAACGTGTCACAGCCGGAGCTGAACTAGCTGAAATGATTATGCTGCATAACATGCCATAGTCCATATTGAACTTCGGTCGAAATGTTACAGTACGTATATTGACTAAGCTTGAAAATCAAATGCCAACTTCTTTACTATTTCCGGTAGACGTTTTCTAGTGCGGAATGAGATGATCTA
This sequence comes from Crucibulum cyathiforme, assembly GCA_036936985.1. Taxonomy (NCBI): domain Eukaryota; kingdom Fungi; phylum Basidiomycota; class Agaricomycetes; order Agaricales; family Nidulariaceae; genus Crucibulum; species Crucibulum cyathiforme. The sequence continues at coordinate 9,985 of JASFCW010000495.1, forward strand.
AGTACTAATAAATAATACTAAATATAGTTTCCATCCAGCATGGAACGCCGTGAATGCGCTCTATCCAGCGAAGGGATAATCAATATAACCCGCCGCCGCCGACTCAGATTCTCCTGGAACATAAAAAGTAGCACGGTTGTACTTTTCTAAGGGTATATTCTTGAGTATTCGAGCAGGAAGATCAGGCTTGTTAAGAAATGGTCAGAAAGTAGGATACACGTTATGAATCAAGAAAACTCACATTTGAGATGTAATAGCGTCCAAATGCAATCAACTCTCCCGTCTCTTCAGCATGTTTGATAGCGCCGTCCCGGGTAAAACCTCCAGCAGAAATGAGACGCTTGGGGCTCCAAATCTTCCTAATAAAATCATTTGATTCGATCTTATCCTCTCTATCTTTATCGTCGTCACCACCGATGCGAGGCTCTATAACGTGAAGGTAGGACAGATAAGGATATGTATCTCGAAGAGCGGTTACAAGGTGAGAGAATTGTGGGACAGGGTCTTTCATGCGCATATCTGTTGCGTGAATATTAACACGGAGAAGGAGAGTGAATAATGGATAACGCGCCTTGGAAGGTACTCCATGGACTAACGCGAAAAGCTACCCTCTCCTGTCCA
>JASFCW010000496.1:0-10601 GCA_036936985.1 Crucibulum cyathiforme
TCCGGAGTTCATTCCCGGTGCTGGATTCAAACGAAAGGCCAAAGAATGGCGAAAGCTTATGCTGGTGTTTCGGGATAACTCGTTCGCTGAGGGTCTTTCACGAATGGTGTGTAATCTCCTTGCTTGCATAGCTGACCACTAAATTGTTGTTTATGTCACGATTAGAAACTTGGACATGCTATACCTTCATTCACCTCGAAATGCCTCGAAGAGCTATACCCAAAATCCGACACAAAGCACCAGACAGAGCTGATCCGGGATACTGCTGGAGGATTATATGCTGGTAGGTTCCGCCCACATTCTGGAACGACCCTTTAGGATTCATAAATATACAGCTGTATCGCATACGCTCATATCCTCACTTTTAACCTTTTTCGTTGCAATGATTCACTACCCAAGCGTTATGAGGAAGGCACATGCAGAATTAGATAGGGTAATCGGCTCATCTCGTCTTCCAGATTTAAATGATCGGACCCGTACTCCATACATCACAGCAATCGTGAAAGAGGTTCTTCGGCGAGTACACCCACTTGCCGAATGGTCCGCAGCTGACTTATGAATCAGTTAGATGGCAGCCTGCTGCCCCGCAAGGTGCACTGAATGTCTTATTCATAAAATCGTGCTCATATCCTATGCGTATCATTTAGGATTTCCGCACAGGCTCATGGAAGATGATGTATATGAAGGCTACTCTTTTCCAGCCGGTACTATATTTGTTGCGAACTCATGGTATATCACCTTGTGTGCATATCTGAAAGTTGCTGACATCTATACACAAAGGGCAATGCTTCACGATGAGAAGGACTATCCAGATCCTATGACATTCAAACCGGAACGGTTCTTGAATTCCAAAGGAGAGACGAACCCAGAAATTTGCAATCCTAGTGATATGGCATTCGGATACGGTAGAAGGTATCTACGCTTAGGACTTACACGTTTCCTATTATCATGCTAATGTCAATTTCAGGATCTGCGCTGGCGCTCACATTGCTGAAGCAGTCTTGTGGCTGACCATAGCATCAGTTTTGTCAACTTACGATATCTCGCCTCCCATTGACGATAAAGGAAACGACATTCTGCCAAGCCTAGTTTACCAATCGGCCATCGTATCGTGAGTCATAATTGCTGCTTTAGTCAATATACCACTTAATTGAGTATACTTAGGGGTCCTCTGCCGTTCAATTGCAATTTTAAACCTCGTTCCAAGGAAGCCGAATTTGTGATACGGTCTGCCAGGGTGATATAATTTTTGACCAATTGAACAGTGCCACATGTGATTGTCTCAATTAATGCATCAACTATTTCGAGTTGGAGTTCATCTGTGAAATTTCGTACCTTGGTACCAGCCATTACCTAAACACCACGAGAGTTTTAAATCACCTTGTTCGAATGCAATGATATTGACTAATTTGCCATTCCCATCGTGAGACGCTATTGCGTTCCGCTGGGAAAAATCAGGGCACACGACGTAAACCTAGCTGAGTGTATTGGTGGTCTACGAATGTTGGAGTATAATCTGGCACATACCAGAATATTAGTCATAGCTTAGTATTAGTAATTAGCTTAGTAATTCATAGTATTGTAGATAGTAGTAGAAAGTACTAGATACATTAGCTAGAGGTATATAAACTGTAGTTACAGTAGAGTACACCTCATGAATTTGTAACCTATAGCATAACAGCTCGTACCTAGTGCATATTTACACAACAACGATGTATGCTGTCGGAGTTCTACCTTTCCAGAGAGCATAACATGCAATTTTAACTTTCAAGGGGTCACACAATGGCACTGACCAATAAAGCCAAGCAAGTCCTTTTATGTGCAATCTATGTATTGTGTGCTGAAAGCCTGCTGCCTGTCTGAACACAGCTGGTCCACTTTAACCATTAGATAAAAGAAGCTATGAAGATAATATCACACAATTCTTTTGCAAGTTCTCAGGACAACTCTTATATACAGTATATCTGATGAGTTCATGGACCATGTTTGACAGTATGTAATATTACAGTTTCAAGTAGTGCATGGTTTACTGGTGACAACCTAGATACCAAGTAGTGCACAGAATCATATATAGAAATCTATACCCAAATCTAATACCTAGAAAAAGAAAACAAAAACAAAAGCAAGAGGCCTCACTTTGTTCCTAACAACCTGAAGCAATGGAATGAACTTCCAAGAGACTGGCTATCTGACTGATGAAATGGATGGACAAAGTGCACAACAGGCACTACTGAATGACAACTGATGAACTGATGGATAGACTGATTGACTGACTGACTGACAAAGGATGGAGTGCACAACAGGCACAACAAAGACAATATGAGACAAAACCAGTAGATTGAGGAACTCTAGTATGCACTGACTTGCTCAGCATGTAGCTCAACAAAGCAAGCACCTAAAGCCATGAAATAAAATTTGGAAGATAGATAGGAGTGTATCCTCAACTCTGTAAAATACTGAGAGCACTAGTGTTACAAAGTGGGACAGATTAAGGTGTACAGGAAAACATCAGAAGGAGTGCATGGAAAGATTGGATGGACTTGGCTTCAGCTTGTGTGCTGCACCCTTCACAATCTATTCAGGTGTCCTGGATTTGTTGAGGGGTTGGATAACATAGAGTCAGAATTGTAGCAAAGGCACAAGGCCTAAGACTATGAGAGCAGGTAAGATGGGAGAATTGCAGAAGAGGTCAAGAGTATAGAACATATAATATTCAAACTGAAGATTGTAGTAGTACAAACCAAAGTATTTATACTAAGTAAACCAATTGTTCATATATACAGGGATTGGAAACAGACATGAGATATAAGACATGATGTCAAAGTAAAGAACACAATAAAAGGATCAGGATAATATGTGTAAGACTGTGGAAAAAAACATCAGCTGATTAAACTAATTGTCAGAACTAAATATAGGTGACTTGAGAATGGTTAAGTAAAAATATCACATACAGAAAAGGAAATGTTTATTGTTAGAATCAGATGAATGCAGAAAGTGTGTGAGAAGTGCAGTAGAAGTTTCCAGATGTGACAACTAGTGAACAAGGAAGACTCATGAGGGATGTTGCAAACTAGGGTGAGATACTAAGATTTTAGTGAAGTAGTGACTTTTTCTGACCAAAACTCAGAGATAACTTTGCTATATTGAGGATAGCAATGAAGTATATGAGAGGAGAGGTATTGAGTACAGAGGAAAGATGGAACAAAGTGGGGGGGAATCTGCACTACTGAAAACAAAGTCAAAAACCTATTTACAAATAGTTCTGAAAGTATGAAACACAAGTGAATAAAACAGTAATAAAATGTACTAAAATGAAGTGGAATGGAAATCCAAGTGGCTGTAGAAGCCACAATTGCTCATGAGACTCAATTGATCCATAGGAATGCAGAGACCAGATACTGGGCACTGCTTTGCATCTCTTCTCTCTCAAACAAGCAATTTGATGTCCTGAAATGTTAGAATGCTAATCAATCCCAAAATAGTGTATTCTGCAATTGAATCAGTTGTTCTGAGCTCAAATAACAGTTCTGAACCATTGTGAAGGTTCCTGATACATTCTGAGATGTCCCAGACAATTCCCCAGTCAAAAATAGACATACTGTACTTGATTTAGGTGTGTCAGGACCAAATTTCTGAGTACAGAGCCAAGTGAGGCTCATTGCTGACATGAGAGATGAACAGCCTCACTGGTGGGATAACACTCTCACTTGCCATTGGCATCAAAATAGAATCTCACAACAATCCCTATGTAAAGTTAGCTGAAGATGCAATTGACACTATATCTCTGGCTGCTTCACCTGGCACATTCCTAGTGGCTGCTTTACCTATGTTGAAATATCTCCCTAAATTTTTACCTGGTGCTGGGTTCAAGAAGAAGGCAAAGGAATGGCATCAGTTGATGCTAAAATTTTGGGACTCTACATTTGTTGCAGCACACAAGGAAATTGTATGTAAGGAATTTGACTTTGACTTTGACTTTGATAAAACAATATTTAAAGACTTTGGGGGATGGCCAATCATCATTTACATCTAGGTACCTTGATGACATAGATTTGAATCAAGACATAGACCACCAAATTACACTAATAAAAACATGGCTGGGATGTTCTATGCAGGCATGTTTTACCAGGTGTACATTCAGATATCTAAAATTCACTGGTTTCTTTCTTCAGCTGCAGCAGAAATGACTGTCTCTTCCATAAATGCATTTCTCATTGCAATGATGCACTATCCAGAGGTTCAGAAAAGAGCACAGATGGAACTAGGGCTGCCAACTGTAGCCATGACTCACAGGTCATAGGTGTTGTGTAACAGTAACAGGTGCCAAACTGTCAGCCTTTCTGTTGTGAGGTGCATAGCATGGCTACAGCAGGGTTCACCAATGAGCTGTAAAAGTAGGTATGTATATAAGATAAGTATTTATCTTTTTATTACTACAAAATCCAATTCATTTTGAGTTAACATAAAAAAAGTGACCTGTCTACCTGTTAACAGCTGTAAAAGCACCTGTGCTGTGACCATCTGACTTTCAGAAAAGTGCAGCACAGCATGGTTGACAGTGCATTTGACTGCATACATGGCTGTGTTTTTAATGGCTGTCAACTGTCACAATGCAGTTGGCAGCCCTAGATGGAACTCAACAAGATAGTTGGACAATCTTGTCTCCCTGAATATCTGGATCAGTCCTGAATGCCATATACTGTACTATTACAACCTAGTGTTCACAGGGTATGACACATGACAGCAAGTGTTCACTGGGCTGGTGTTCACCACCTAGGATGACCTATGACCAAGTAGATGAAGTGTTCACTGAACTTAGAACTCAAAAATTTTAGTAATAGATTAAGGCCACCTGGCTAATGATAATCCCAGTTGCAATTGGGTTCACTCTCATTCCAATACCTCTAGGGGCTGCAGGACAGGAAGCACTATGGTGCAGGTCACTTAGTCATCACCTAAATGTTACAAGTCTATAGACTCTATCATTCTTTTCCTGATAACTTATCACTCCTGGAAAAATACTTCTTTTAATGAACTGAACATTTTTTCTGGACCAATTGTGTCATGAACTGTTTATTTTGATTATTCTTTTAGTTTTCTTTTCTAATTATCAAACAGTTTTCTATAATTTCAACAACAAGAACAAACAAAGCCAACTCATGTTGATACATGAGGATAACATACCTTAGTCATACATATTTCATTTCCTTCTATTATTAGTATAAACACACTTGTAACACATGTTGCAGTATGCAGCTGCAGTGCACAGTCATAATTATTAAATACATATGTAGTACACATGCCTGACTCACCTTTACCATGACTCTTTATGAATGTGTTCCTTAGTATATATAGTAGTAGTTGTAGTTACTATTCTGTAGTCTTTAGCTGGTTGTTTCTTACCACCAATACTACTGGTCTCATACCTCTCATCCTCTCCTCTCTCTAAGTTTGTAGTTTGCATATTGACCTTGGCACTCTCTGGTATAGAGTAGTGTTGATGTGCCTGACAAATTGTCAATACAATAATAATTGCAGAAGTTATAAATTTGTATTTTGGATGAAATGGCCACATCTAATCATACACCCAATATAGTAATAATCTAATCTAATCTTCTGCATCAAACATCCATAACACAAGCCACTGCCTCTGATACCTGTCAATGTGAGCCAATATTTTGCAGAACTGAACTAGGGCTGCCAACCATAGCTTTGACTCATGGGTCACAGGTGCCATGTAACAGTAACAGGTGCCAAACTGTCAATCTCTCTGTTGTGAGTTGCATGGCATGGCTATGGCATGGTTCACTACCATGAAGAACCATCTTTTAATGGCCATCATGGCCATGATTCAGTGTTGTCTTGGCCTGATTAGCTGCAAATTGCTGAGCCAGAATTTAGCAGCTTTTGAGTTTACTTTGCATGTGCATAATGGATATGCCCTGGCCTGATCACATCAAAATCAGTTATATACCTCAATTGCTCATAGATTTCTCTTCTTCCTCCCATGTCAACACAAGTACTGTAGTATGTAGATAGTGCATAATGGTTAATAAACATAGGAATGTAAGATCTAACTGAGCCCTTACAAATGTTCTTTATTTGCTAATTAGTAACTGCTAATACATTTACAGGGTTATGGATTTTGCTTATCATTCTGCCTAAGAGTCTATCAGCCTGAGGTTGAGTAGGATAAAATGACAAAAGATTCTGGTGTTTAATGCATTATCCAATGTATCCATCACATATAAAATCATGCAATGCTGTAGGTGAAATTTTAAGCAGACATGTCTATTTCAAACTCATTTGGTTTTCCTCAGGACACAACTTTGGACAAGAAATCAGGTATGAGTTCCATTTATTTTTAGTGAAGACTATTTATAACTCTATAGTGTCATGAACTGTTTTATTTTGATTATTCTTTTCTTTTCTTTTCTAATTATCAGAATAGTTTTCTATAACTTCAACAACAAATACAAACAACCAGCTCATGTATCAACATGAGGATAAAGTACCATGGTAGTAGTTATTTCATTTTGATCTTATATTAAATACATGCTTGTAACACACTCTGCAGTATGCAGCCACAGTGCACAGTAGTTCATTTACTTACACATGTTTCCCTCATTCTGAACATGCTTTAGTCACACCTTATGGGCATGGCCTTTTAGTATATATAGTAAGATAGGCGTCACCCAAATCAGGCACCTTTATGTAAGCAGCTTATTAAGCACCAAGAGTGGCCAAATGTTCAAATTCAGAAAAATCACAAGTTAGAATTTTTTTAAAAGCTATAAATGTACAAAATTTAGAGTAAAAAAGTAGTTATAAATGTGGTGTAGGATCTATTTCATTTCTCCTAACCTCAGTAAGGATTATTGGTGGCAAGACACAGTGTCCATGATATTTTTTATTAGCCCAGGCAGCTTCTGGGCCTGAGAATCCAATTTGATAGGCTGATATAAATCTAGCAGAATGATTGGCATAGCTGTAAATAAATGAAGATAGTTGAGATGGGATGGAAATTATTAAGATAAAACAAAGTACATACCGCTTGATTTGGACCAATGGTATACAGATGTTTTTCTCACTTTTTCACCTTTGTTTGCGCTTGGTTTGTCACGTGTTGTGTCACGTGATGAGGCCAAATGTGGATGTTAATTTTGAAAGCCCTTGCTGTTCACGCTGAAATGAGTAGAAACACACTTTAAAAAAAAAAAGTTTTTCGGTATCTACTCCATCAGTAATAATAAAATTTTAAAAAAAATTCCTGGGAAATGTAGATACAGATCCATGGAATATATCTCAGGCAGTGGAATTGAAGTTTAGAGTGTATTGGTGGAGGAGATGTACATACAATTAAGTGCAACTATCTGCTTACATAAAGGTGCCTGATTTGGGTGATGCCTATCTTAGTAGTAGTATGTCCTTATTCTGTAGTCTTTAGCTGGTTGTTGCTTACTGCCAATGCTATTGGTCTCATACCTCCAATCTCCTCCCTTCTTCTTCTAAGTTGTTAGTTTGCATATTGACCTTGGCACTCATCTTTATAGATAATGTTGACATGCCTGACATATAGAAATTCTCAGACATGGTCTTTGCAAGAGAACAGATGACCATTTGAAGGCATCTCTTGAGGCTGAAAAGCTCAATGAGTTTGGACAGCCCATTCCAGCAAAGCCTTCAAAAAAGATTCAACTTGGAGGCCCTGGCCCAAGTTGTAAGGCTCCTCCTGCTTCAAAAACCACTGTCTCAGCCTCCACTACTGTGAGTGACATTGAAGACACTGTTGACAAAGACTTCCAGAGCTTACCAATGTCTCAGACTTTGGATGACTCTGACTCAGAGGATGATATAGAAATTACCAACCCTGAGGCAAGTACTTGAAAAAAATTTCACAGGCTTAATATTGACTTTCTCATTCATTACAGCTTGCAAACTCTCTTCCCTCAAAGATAGTTCCTACCACCAATGCTGCAAATCAAAAGCACACCAAGTCTACCATTTCTGGTGCTGCTGCTGCTGTCCCTACCCCAACATTAAAGAAAGCTTGTCACATTACTGTGGAAGATATTGAAGATATTGATGCACCTCCTAAGCAAGGCAAGAAAGTTGAGGTAAGTAATAGTATTAAATGAATATTTCTGCTGCTCATGACACCCTAATTTATCAAGGGAGGTTCTACAAAGTGCAATGCAATATATTTTTTCTACAAAGAGCTCCCTTCTGATGCCAATGGCATTTCACAAGAAGGCTTTCATTATTTTGAATGCTATCATGGCAACAAACAATGTTTAACTGTTACAAAGGAAATGAAGCACAATTTGGGTGGTAAGCATTTGAACTCTTCCATGCTACTATAACATATTACTTACACTATATCCAGGGCTAACTGGCCATCTAAAAGCAAGCTTCCCTCTCATGTTTCAACTTTACAACACAATCCAAGCTTGTAAAAGTATTCCCACTCAGGAGGAGATTGATATTGCATCTGGAAAGAAGATCCTGACAGATGTAGCTCTGGCTAAGTATGTCAAGGGTCTGGAGTCAACTTCTGCAAATATAGTAGATGCTTTTGAACAGCAAGCCATTTGAGCAATGGTAAGTTATTACATTATTACATTTTATATCCTTCCTTCTTACAGTTCTTTGCTAGGGTGAATTTAAACAGGAGATCTTCAAAGAACTTCTTGCCAAATGGATAGTCACATGCAACCAACCATTTGATGAAGTGGATAAGCCTGAATTTTTCCAATATCTTCAATATATTTATTGCTCCTCAAGGCCAGTTGCAATCCCAGGAAGAACTACAGTTAGGTCTCATATTATGAAGATGGGAGAAAACACTATTGATTCAGTGAAGGATATGTTTTCTGTAAGTTTCTTCTGTATGATATCATACTAAACTAATGTTTTTATAATCTATAGACACTCAAAGCAAAAGTTAGTATATCCCTTGACACATGGACATCAAGGAATCAGATAGCATTTCTTGCCATTGTCACACATCATGTCAATAATGAAGGAAAGCTTGGTAAGTTGAAACATTGTGTATGAAATAATGTGATGCCAATGTATCATATCCAGAAGAGTTGCTAATTGACTTTCAGGAGCTCATCAGGGAGCATTCTGGGGAGAATATGGCTGATGTGGTTTGGACAACACTCAAACTGTATGGTCTAACTGACAGGGCAAGTATAGATATATTATTATCTGTATCATCTCACTCACACATCATCTTGATTCTTAGGTACTTGTATTTATTATGGACAATGCGTCCAACAATGATACTCTCATGTAAGGCATTGAGAATCATTGCATTGCCACTAGCATCAAGTTCTCAAAAGATTTCTCCCATCTTTGATGCATGCCACATTCTATTCACCTTGCAGCTGTGAAGGTATGTTCATATAATTATTGCTCACTCAATAAAGAGTTTAATGATCATTAGCTGCTTGAAAGTCTTAGTGCTCTCACTGCTGAAGAAGGCCAAAAAGCAACATCACAGAGTAGAATTTACAAAGACTCCATGACTACTCCAGTGGATTGTGAATTTGATGATCATGCAGCTTTATTAGATGGTGAGATTGACACTGATCACCATCTAGGAAGTGTAAAGTGAGTACTTTTAGGATTGAATATAAACTTAGCACTAAAATCTTTGTATTTATTAGCTTCATAAAATTGTTTGAGCTGTTTGTGTCAGTCCACAACAATGCCAGGCATGGATAAGGAAGTAAAGATGTCTATTCAGAATGGCAATAAAGGCATTGGGAACTTGCCATTGATGCTCATTCTGGATGTGAAGACAAGATGGTCATCTACTTATCAGATGCTTTGTAAGTGAATCATGTTGTCTTTTAAACTCATTCTCATTTATTCTATACCAAGGTTGTGCATTGGACTATTGTGACACTGTGGATGCATTTGTTTCATGCCACAGAGACTTACACAACTCAGAATTTTCTGACAGCAATTGGGAAGCTATAAAAACTGTTGCTAAATGGCTAAAAAGTTTCCAGTCCACAACTACAGAGATGTCTCATACAAAAAAGCCCATGCTGTCAACCACACATGCAATTTTTTGTGGTCTTCAAGATGAGCTCAAGAGCACCTTGTCTGATCTTCCTGCTAATGCTGCTCCACAGCTAAAGCAAGGACTAGTTAGTGCCCATCTAAAGCTCAGCAAGTATTATCAGAAGTTTGATAAAACTCCTCTTTATCTAGGCAGCCTGTAAGTGTCCTGTTATTTATTGATTGTATGAATTTTGAGTTACTTATCACACTTCAAGTGTTGGACCCAAGGATTTCTTACAATGGACTTAAGGAAGACTATAACAATGACCAATTGCTACTACAAGACATGAAAGACACAAAATGCAAACTTCAAGATTACTTCTGTGAAAATTATGCAAAGATGGCTACAAGCAAAACAGCAATTTTTATACCAGCATTGTCAGGGTTCACCATTTTCCTAGACATTTCCATGTTATAGAACATAGTAGAACATTGTAGAATGTTCTGGAAAGAATGTTGGAGAACATTGTAGAATGTTCTAGAAAGAACATAGTAGAATATTCTAGAAGTAGTTAGTAGTATAT
>JASFCW010000497.1:0-10561 GCA_036936985.1 Crucibulum cyathiforme
GCAGACATAATCTTAACCATTTATATCACTCTCATCTACAGATCTGTCTCAGCCTCTATATCCTCTTCGTGCCTACCGCGACAATGCTCATCTTACAAAACAAGATTGCTGGCGTCCAGTCTTCTCTGACAAACCAGGAACAAGGTAAAGCCATCACATCGATAACTTCTCAACAAATTTGGAGCCGCTGACGATTCCATCCCAATTTTTAAGTTAGGACCTTGGAATTGTTAAACGACTATAATCTATTCGCGCTTAGAACCATGGTCACGATTTCTGCGAGCACGGTCTTCATGACGGCGCGGTGGTACAAATTTCAATATCAATACGTAACTGCCTTCGCGAATTTGGCACTGCACCTGGACAAGAAGAAAGTGGATTGGGATCGCGTTGTGGCAAAGGATAAGCTGTGGCATAAACCCTTGGTAGATATTATCAGATCGAACCATCGTTTTGCTCGTTTTGTTTTCAACTTCTCTTTAATCTCGAATTTATATGTTTGTCTCCTTTACTTGACCCTCCTTTCTCCTCTAGCCTACCATCGTGAATATTTGGCTATCTTTTATATTCTTTCTGCGATATTTGGTTATTCTTGCTGCGATATTTGGTTGTCCTTTTTGTCCCTTTTTTTGACGCTTTTTTGGTCTATAGTATCATGTTCTTGAGGTCATGTTGGTGGCGATAGGCGTGACCCTTCGAATTTATTTCCGTTTTATACTAGTATCGTGTACTTCAAACGCTTTAAATTTCAGCATGCTCGCAACATTTATACGCAGGGATCCGGGAGAGTTGAAAGGATAATAAGTAATTCTGACCAAACGGCCAAGTTGTTAGATATCAAAGGTGGAGACAAGCAAAGAGTACCGCCGAATTTATTTTTCTGCAATAGCCTTCACCGATGCACAGGCCGAATTGTAAATCTATGGAACTCTTATCTGGAGCATTTTACAGGAGTAGTCAAGGATAATTTCTGCGTCGTTACGAACTGTGGGCTCGTATGTACGTTCGGTTTGGCCCTCAGGCACCGTCGAACTCCAGTTCAGTGCTGAAGACTGTACGCTCATGAGCCCTGGTCGTCGATGGGCAACAGGATACCAAACGGCATCTTGTCTTCGAGAGCCAGTCATTGACAGCGGAGAAATGAGAAATGAGAGGTTGTGAGCTTCCAAAATGCAAGCTTATGACTCCACTTCTAATTCGATCAATCTGCCAACTTCTGGACCTCGGCCGCGGAGAACTTGACTTCGATGAAAGGGGACGGGAATTCAAATTCGATGAAATCGTGCACCACGCGGACTTGGAAACCTGTACCGCGCATTCGTACTTCACTCCCGACAAAATCATCATCGAACGCGCTGGCCTTCGCAAATTGAATCCTGGTTCTCAAGTCCCCCTCATTCTTATTCAGCTCAACGCTTCCTCTGCTTAGCCCCCTCACAGCTCTCTTCCAATTTACTTTGAACTGCCTTGCGTAGCACTCTCGACTTATATCACGTTCAGCAACACCAAACACGTATCCTTGTCTTTGAAGGTTTGTGCGCATATACTCAACGTTTTGCGTTTTAAGTTCTCACTGGCCCTTTGCCTATTCTCAGCCTTTCTCTCGATTCATTGAACTTTCTCTACATTTCCTTCAACGACATCTTTCAGGACTGAAACTATCTGGTACGTTTCTTTGCTAATTTAGATAGAGAGCTTTGTGACTCATGAATACATAGCGTGAAATATCCTTCGTCCCCCGCTTGACCCATTCGTCTTTTATCCTCTATCGTGACTTCTTCTGGCATCTTCCTCATTTTCGGCTGGTATCATTTCTCTCTTTCGGCTGGTATCGCTCTCATCGGAAGGGTTTCAGGCTCGTCAACATTAAACGCACCTTCGTATATCTGGTTCGAGCTCTCGAATCTGTACGCATACATTCAGTATGTTCGATGCCTCGAGCTCTCTCTGACTCTATTCTCAAGATTTTCTTCGTTTCTGTCAACTTGGGCCGTAGCTGCACGCACTTCGGCGATATCGATTAATAATTGGTATGTTCTGCTGCGACTTTATAGACAGAGAGCATTGTAACTGATCGTTGCACAAAGTGCGCTTCAGTATCAACCTTTAATGCAATAAGGATTAGTCCTCTTCGATCTGCGCTCTCGTTTCACCTACTCGTTCTTTCTTCTCCCTGAAATTTGTGCGCATATACTTAGGATTTTTATTTTTATTTTACGACGAGCCCTCACTGACTTTCATCTCTCATTCTCAGAGATACTTCCTTCTGATTTCTCTTTCGTGGACTGTCTTCAAACTTACTTGGTCAAAATAACGCGGTACTGAACTTCCGCTTAGGCTCGGTATGTCTCCTCACGACTCTTCAAGTCAAGTGTAACCCTTGGCTTATTACTAGGATAGTGCGAGATTCGACATGGAACTCGTAGGCGAGTACTCGCTCTATCGTTCAATCCTCCGACCTCTCATGTCATCGATTAGCACACCACCCTATCCTTCGGTCCAGAGGAGTTCAAAGCCCGCCCGATTTCAGTTCACAAATTACGATACTTAGGGAATTGGTGTACGAACTGTGTGTTTAACGACTTGCCCTACCTAAATCTTCTGCTAATGAGCTTTATTCATCTCGTCGACCAGCGAAGCCTACACCCACCGTACTAAAGTCTCTCGTTTCATAGCAATGGCGCAGGATGAGTGCAATCACTGGATTCGATGGGTTTGATTTCTTCTCTTCACCACAAGCAATCCTGGACAGCTCACATCCTGTCATATCGCATCAGAATATTTTCATGACTGCAAATGTCGCGCTATCTGCGGGCCTTAGGCTTGGGTTCAACATGGCTCTGAAATCTACTGGACGTTGCGGCGACTCACAGGTCTCCGAGTCCATACCCTGCGCTGTTGTAGACATGAAAGTTGCACTCTATTGTGCGAGTGCCACTCTATTCATCCTGACAATCGTGTGTCACCGTCGGTTTTCTCGTCTGCTGGAAAAACTCGAGCAGGACTCAAGCGAAGAGAAGATGGTCAAGATTCGGGATGGTCTCAATGCTGTGTTTTACTGTGTTTTGGTTGCATATGGGCTTTTCTACCTTGGATATCTGCTTTATTGGGTTACCGATGATGTTGATGTATACCTGGTCGCCTTTGCAGCTGTCTGTTTCGGTATTTTATTTTTTCTCTTTTCAGCAGTGAAGTTCGGCTATCGGTTTTATTCGAGTTAATGGACCGATTGTAAGGGTAAAGTAATATTCTAGTACCGTTTACCTTGCCTTGTATTACCGACTGTCTCTCAAGCATCATTATGACTTAGTTATTGTGTCCAATATTATACTGCCGTGAAATTTTGCACTAGGCACAAAGCTGTTCGTTGATTGAGTTATGAATCTATTACGTGGTGTCTACTGCGTATACGGTTTATATACCTCTAGCTAATATATCTACTACTTTCTACCACAATCTATAACACCGTGAATTGCTACTCCGATTACTATCCTGCTATCTTGATAAGTGTGGAATTATTCTCCAACCTGTATTAGCATGGCTACCTTCCTGTAATTTATTTTTTTCGAATATCACCATCCTTGTAGTAGTCCTACTTATCTTCTGGCCATTAGATCGAATGTTTGTCACTGAGATGTAGTCCAAATAACGCTGTTGTGCACGGCCCGGGATCTTTTGTCATCGATCTCTCCTTCCATCATCTCGTTCACCTTGAACTTTCACTCGCCTGCCATTTCGACAGGAGCTTCTACCCAATCAATGTTTTGAAGGTTCAAAATTAAAGTCTAGGCATCACCCTGCTCCATGCAATCTTCAAGTTCAAGAAATCTAAATGTGCTGCACGCCCCCTTAAGGCTCGACGCTACGACGAACCATGACATCCACGAGGGCCTTCCAATGTTGCTCTATTCTCGAAGGCTCATGTTCGAAGCTATGTCTCCACTCCGAAGCTATTGCCATGTTTGACCTAGTTTCTGGATAATCTACACACCTGCTTGTTTTGCCTTCGTATCGGACCAGCTCCGCAGCTCATTCTTTTCTTACTTCTGCTTCTGGCATTAGGGTGACCCATAGGTTCGCGACTTTCTCTTGAGCTGAACTTCATCTCTGGCTCTTGAAATTCATTCAATTGGGCTGCCTACTTGTTCCGTCTGATGTTTACTGCTGTCGTATTCAATCTGTCTGCATATCTTTGCTACCAACGCTACACAGCAATGTCCAGTAAGCCTATGCTACGTCCCATAATACCCTGAGTTTAGTTAAACAGCGTTATTGATCGGTTTAATCGTAGTTGTGAGCCATGGAGCGACGCGAAGGATCTGGCTTGACGTCAAATCAACCCGCAACGTCTGTGAAACGTTTTTGCAGTAATCCAAGTGTCTAGACGCTTATCTTTTGCTCTTGGCCTACCAATGTGGTAATCATTCATTGTTTGCCTTCCACTCCTCCATGTAGACGCTGAATATTTCCTCTTCAGAACCTATTGGCCAAATTGCTGTCGATACAGGTTGAGCATCACTATCTAGACCGAGTCTGACTTGCTGGGTATGTCAGCGTTGGTGGGTATGTTCGTGATGATGTTCCCACCAATTCGTTCAATGGGGTGTTATTACCCTGCATAATTTTATTTCAATCTCTTTGACGTACGATCTGAAAAGCAAAATCTCTGAGCTATTGGCTTTTCAGCCGGACACAAGAAAATATACGTAACCAGTAATGCGATATCGGTTCATACAACTGATACACTCTACGATAAAAGCAGACTCCTAGGATCCAACGCAGTTACCCTGGAGCTTGTATAATTGGCGGGCGATGCTACGTGATAATCAATACCGACGCGTTATCCAACAATAAATCTCAAAGCCTCGCTTTCATCAGTGGACCAGTTATAGACCTCTGCTGACGCTATGTAACCCTCACGCTTGAGACTTGCGCTCATTCTGCATCATAGAATACCTTCAGTTTAATTATATACCTTTTCCTGAACCATTACTTGTCGTTATGCATCGTGGAACGACGTAAGGTATCATCGATCAGGCCTAGGTCCAACGTCAAACTAATCCACAACATCTGTGAGCAATTTTGTTCTTCTGCAATAATTCAAGTACTACTACTCAGATGTATTTGGATCGACTCTTACACGCTGGATGCATCAGTGTTAGTGGGTATGCCCGTGTTGATGTTCCTACTAATTCGTTCAATATAGTATTATTACCTAATTTCATTCTGATACATTAATGTATCGCTTAGGAAAGCAATATCTCTAGGCTATTGGCTTTTCAGACGGACATAGAACTACGTGTGTAGCCCAATACTATGTGCCGGTTCATACAACTGATACGCTCAGTGATAACAATATTAGATATCATCTTGAAATGGCTCATGGAATGCACTGCGCTTTTCGCAGGAGTCTGTATAAAAATACATTACCGGCACGTTATCCAACAATCAATGAATAGCGCAGATCGAGTGGGAGCACGACCACAATCTGAGAACGGAATCAAAGGTGGCAGTATAACTTGCAGTACTTATGTTCATCGTTTGATTTATCATAGGTAACATGCAACTGATTTGTTTAATGGAGCAGAACTAGACTTGCTACAAGAGGAATTATTATAAAAAAAGGAAGTTCAACCGCTATTCCGTGCCAACCCTCCTTCATGCATAAGCAACCGCGATGCCATGGAGGAGATTGCGGAGGCTTTCGCTAGTGGTTTCAAAAACTGGACCATCAATGACAAACGCATCGTTACCAGGACCACTCAAAGTATATTGTTCAGTCCGCTTTCCAATAACAAGCATTCCGTTCAGATTCGGATCACGGTTCTTGCGTCTGGCTTGCAGCAAATACGTTTGAATCTGGCTACGAGCATTCCGGCGATTGGTCCTGTTTTTCTTAACTTCGATGACTAGGACGAGTTTGTCACCCGTAAGGCTCTCTCCACCCTTTGCTACGAGGAAGTCGGCGAAGAACGTATTCTTATAGGAGCCTCTGACGTTACGGGATGCAGTGGGACTATTGTAGGAGTCCGTCGAGATGTCGCCAACAAAGACAGGAAACTGTTCTTCCTCGTTAGGGTCCGCCATGGTAAAATCTTCATCCGCCGTACTAGTATCATCCTCGCTGGCTGTTTCTTCTGCCGCATTTTCACTCTCAACGCGGTATTCATTATCATCATCATACAGCTCTTCCTCCACTTGTTCATCCTCATCGTCGCTATCTGGATGTTTTGCATTGTCTATATCTGCTAAAGTATCCCCTCCAGTTTCCAGGGGTGCTCGGAGTAAACCTTGTGGCTTTGTGATGAAACACTTAGTAGGGGGAAAGATTGTGAAAAGGAGCAATAGGAGAGGGCCATAAATTGAGGCTTCGAAACGAACACTTGGGTGGGTGCTGACGACGTTGCGAAGGCGGGCAAGTGCCCACGGTTGCAAAACAGGGACTGGGGGTCGTGTAGCCATTTTGTAACGATCAACACAGAACACAGATAATAATCTCTATTGTATTCCGTTGTTGGTCAGTACATTACATAAGTAATAAACCCAACAGACACTTACTGTATGGTGGATAAGTGAAGGGATGGTAGTTCAGAATATCATCTCTTCGTGACTAGTTTTATATCCCCAGGACTAGTGGCCGAATATTGCGACCTACCTTGGGCACAATAGGTTTACCGTCCCCAGTCAGACGCCACAGTGGCCACACTACCTTAGCATATGATTTTTCTGATTCGAGGCCATTGTACCCAGTATGTCAAACGTCCTTGTAGATTTCGAAAAGTCAGACGTGATTGTCCATGGTCAAAACTGGGTACAATGGCCTCGAATCAGAATAATCATATGCTAAGCCAGTGTGGCCAGTGTGGCCAGTACCACTCTAGTAGGCATAATGGAGCCACAAGACGTTGTTTGCTTTTTTGACTTTATTCTCCGGAACTTGAATGCCAGCAGTGATGAGAACAATCTGTGGCCAAAGATCATTCATGGATGCCCATTACGGGGTCGAGTCATGTGATGTGCTTGGTTTGTTATAAATGAACCAACATCCGAAGTCAACCATCATCATCATCATCTGTCTTTGTTTAGTATCGCCTTCAATCCCTTCTAATTCATCTCACGTCGTAAGTTATACAACTTGTATTTTATGATTCCTATTCTAACTTCCCTTCCTCTCTTCTTAAAGGTTGTCGATTCAGCAAGGTGCGCCATCAGTTAAAATATCATATTCCGCTCATCAGGTTGACTCTTCAGTGGTAGCCACTCCACATTACACAATGCCAGGTCGACAAGTCGTTGGATTGCTCTTAACATACCCCCAGCTCCAACAGCTGGCCTCTAATATTAAAGGCCAGGATGTTAAGGAACATATGGCATTTCCAGCGTTATACGACGAAATGCACAAACACAACTGCGAGCTTTACCCGGTCAATTATCCCAACAAGAAACATCCGCGAATTCTTATGGGTATGTACCACATGGATGCCAAATATAAACTGGATATGGAAAGGAGAGAGAAGTGGGGAATTGTCGTTCAAGCAAGAGAGTGGTTGACGAAGCATGGAGTGCCAGATGCTGACAAGTGTAAATTCGTGTCCATTCTTAATCCTTAAAGCTATTTTCAATGCTTACAACTTACCTATGCAAACAACATGCACCACAATCTATAGACTATAATTTGGGCTATTTAAACACATTCTGTAAATGTTATATTACATCGGCTATCCCTGGCAAGTTGGAGTCTCCGGGCCAATGCCCAACTTGTTTGGCAAACATGCTGTAATTCAAACACTGATCTCCGCGCTTCGGGTCCGGGGCCCAGGTCACTAACGTTGTTACTGAGTCCGACAGTTTTTTACGTTCCTCAACTAACATGCGAACTCACTTCAACCACTGTATTTCTCGAATTCTGAGAACTTTCAGTTTAATCGTTAGACCACAGTTACATATCGATCCATAGATGTATGGACCGAGTCTAACGAAGTTCCGAACTTACCACGGTCGACCAAATTCAGCAGCACACTCTCAAAGCCACCCTTTCATCAATGGTACCAGGCAGCCCTCTATAAACATCTGCTGACGACATGTAACCCTCAGGCTTGAGACAGTAAAATGACTAATTCGAGCTCTGGACATACTCTGTGTTTATATTCGAAAGCTTGACTGTTCGGGTGGCAGTTCGTTACCGAGGACTTGTACCAAGATAGGGATGCGGTGAGAACTTGGATTGACTTGATCGTGGGGATGTGATAAGGGGGATATTATCTGGACACGAATCGAGAAGTTATTCGGAAATGCGCAAGTTGGCCATGTGCACTGACTGGCGTCTTCGATGTTGATCGGAAGTATCATTGGTTTATTGGACTCTTCGGGCTCATTTCAATAACTTATTACATTTTTATGGTATAAAGTGTAGCAGTGTTTTGGTTTAAAACTCAGTTCCTAGGGACAGGTTTCAATTTATTCTCTGCTTTCACTTCAATCCTTGTTTGTCAAGCCTGATCTATTTCTAGCACATCCGTCATATGCCAATACGATTCTTTCCATCTCGATTTCCCCCCAAATAACATCATTTCAAGCCTTTCATGACATCCTCAGCTAACAATTACTTTATCCACCGCTCAGTTGGAGATACTGCATCTAAACTGCATGTTAAAAAATCGAGAACTTTTCATCTGAACATACTACCCACTGTTATCTACTTGTAGAGTACAAGCTAAGAATCTTATCGACAGTTGATCTACTCTATCGCAGCTGTGTTATAACTAAAGGAAGGAATACATTTCCTCAAAATAGTTAGTACCCAGCCTCCGGGTAATCTGTATACCCAACCCTCAAATCCTTCTCACTCTTTCCCCATTGCAGATGAGGAATGTCAGGGATATTGTTGAGAGGCTTTCCATGCTGAACTCGCTTCACCAGATCAGGATGGGTAATCCAAGAGAAGCCTATCGATATAGCGTCCGCCTTCCCATTAGAGATCAGCTTGGCGCCTTCCTCTGGAGTGACACCCGCGTTGACGAAGACTTTTGCGTTCTTGACGAGATGACGGTAGGATTCAACGATGTCGTGGATGGTTGCTCGTTTCTTGCCTTTAAGGAGTCGTTAGCATATCACATATCTTAATCTGGATTGAAACACCCACCCTCGAACTCGACATCTGTCAGTGCAGAATATCGCACAAGTGTGATGTAGGCGAGATTTAATTTATCGGCCTCGATAATAAAGTAGCTGTAGGTGTCGAGGGTTTCCTGGAGAGGCATTCTGAGGAAGAGCTTCAATAATCGCAGAGTATGGTAGCAGAATAAAATTAGCCTACCCAACATCGTTATATCCACCAGCAGGATTGAGCTTGACACCAACGTTTCTACCAAAGACTTCAACCAATGCCTTGAGAACCTCAAGACCGAAGCGTGATCTATTTTCAACGCTTCCACCCCACTGATCGGTGCGTTGGTTTGAGTTTGTGTCCAAAAATTGAGTAATCAAATAGCCGTTGGCTCCATGCACTACCAGGAAGCACGGTTATTTCGACGAATGCGCAAAAGAAAATAACTTGGCTTACATTCGACGCCGTCGAAACCAGCCTCTTTAGCGTTAGCGGCTGCTTCTTTAAATTGTTTGATGATAGTCCAAGGGTCGTCAATGGCAGTAGGCTATTTTATCAACGATCATAAATCAGAACAAAGAACGCTTATGTTGCTTGATAGGCTAACCGTTACATATCCGGGCAGGCCAGGAAGGTGCCGGAACTTCCCACCGCGAGCAGAGATTGCAGACGGTGCATAAACAGGTACTCCCGCAAGCTTTTGCTCGGGAGCATCTGGATGAGAAACACGACCAACTATACGACAGCCATCGTCAGTCATAACAGAAAATCACGTCAAATATCGAGCTTACCCTGCCAGAGCTGGGCGTAAATGTGGCTCCCAGCAGCGTGAACGTCGTCAGTGATTTTCTTCCACGCAGAAACTTGTTCGGAATTCCAAATTCCAGGGGCATGAGGCCATTCAGTACTGAGTTTTGAGCGTTAATCAAGAATCGTACGGATAAAATGCGGTAATACTCATACCCTTGTCGCGTTATCAAGATTCCTTCGGAGACGATAAGGCCTGCGCCTCCGATGGCGCGTTGAACGTAGTATTCGTCCATCACATCGTTGGGCACGGTACCAGGAGCACGATTGCGAGTAAGAGCAGACATCCCGACTCGATTGCGAATCGTGATATCACCTAGCTGGAGAGGTTGGAAAAGAGACGCTTTTTCAGACGACATTGTATTGTTTTCAGAAGGTTTGTAGAGCGAATGAGAGGAAACTTGTTGATGATAACGTTGAGAGATAAGTCGATGGTATTTATATCCCAGAGTCCATAGCTCTCGCTCAGGATTTTCTTACAAATGACACGAAGTGTTCGCTAGAGCCACTCACCCTATCCGTACGTCCCCGCTATTGGATCAGCAGGTAGAGTTCTGAATCCCTGACCCAATGGACTATTTACGGTGATGCGGCTTCAAGCTGCCATAGTGTGAGGTGCTAACTTCCTAATCCATCTCAGTACTTCAT
>JASFCW010000498.1:0-10552 GCA_036936985.1 Crucibulum cyathiforme
GCCATATGTAGATTACCTTAAATAAAGTATAGCAATCTTCAAATGCATCTTTGATCTTTATTGGTATATCTTGTAGCCTCTGTTATCATATACATAATTCAAGTCACTGGAATAGCAACATATCCTTACCAGCATTTCATTCAATATTTCCATATTGCTAGATATATCAGTTTTTGTGAACCAATATATTACTGAATGTGAGAAAAGATCTGCCAATGCTAAAGTCAATGTGATATCATAGAGTAAATCAGAGTCTTGGGCATTTATAAGGCTTTGATGCAAGTGATGCAACCAGTAGTCAGAAGCATAAGATTCAATGCTCATGTTTTTTAAACCATTTTCTTTTGTTGTATAATCCACAACCACTTGCAGACATCTAAAGGCAAGTGTTGCATGGTTTTGCTGCATGTTTATGCAAAGTTCTCTAGAGCGCTCCTTTGCACACAAGTAGTCTCTGAGTGATGTATGAAATATTTTGACTGGTTCATCAAAATCATTCCCAGGAATCAGAAGTATAGCCTGAAGCCCCAGAAGTGCATAAGCTATAGAAGAAGCTTTAACATTTAATAGCTTGCCAAGAGCAACAATTGACAATGGTTCTTCAAGTATGACAATAACTGCTAAAACCAGCTCAAGAATTTGCAGCTCTTTTTGTTGTAAACCTTTGTTTTCTTTTAAAGCTTCTGTAATAACCTGATCATAGACAGGATCAAGCCCATCTGTCATATTCAAAGCTATTTCCAATTTGTTTTGAGGAGTATCCTTTCCTGTTTCAATAAACCCAACCAATGTGGATGCAATAATAAAAGACCCAGCTGCATTCTTAGAGAGCTGTTGAAGATCTGAGGATGATGGCCATGGATGTAATACATCCATCATTAAATACTTCTTGATTGTATATATTGCAGATAATTTGGTTCCCAGATAGAGCTTAATATCAGCTGCTGCATCAAAGTTTTGCAAGGAAAGATAGTTGATAACTGATTGGGTAACTGGGTCATTGAACTGCTCCTGTATATGTTCTTCAACTCTGCTTGTGAGGAGAAGTCTAAATGGAAGCCGAAAACCAGGGTTATTGCATATAGTAGTTATTGCCTTAATAAATGCAGACATTGACTGTTTGTCATTACATTCATCTAAGGCATCAATAACAACAACTGGCTTAGGTTCATTGATCTGATGTAGCCATGCTGTTCGAATTGGAGTGATCAAGAGTTTCTGTAATTGATGTTGAAAAGAATGCCCATGGAAAAGATCTGGCTCGTTTTTTAAAGCTTCTGTGATAGACTCGCTGGCAGCTGGACTATACACAGAGGCCTGATGGGCAAGTGTTGGAATAAATTGTTGTATTTGACTGCGCAATCCTGCCCCGCGTTGAAAGAAGAAACTAGCTGCAACTCTGGGTGCATAACACTCTGCTATAGTCTGTGCAATGGCTGATTTTCCGGATCCAGCGAGACCATTGAGCCAGAGTATGGGACGATCACCGCCATCTTTGATCCACTTCTCTATTTCTGCAATGACTTGCAAACGAGTTCCAGGATGGCACCTTGCAACAGGTTCAGGACGGGTATAAGAAGCGCCACTGACAGGTGCAAGTAATTTATATAAATCTAATAAAGTATGAATGTGAGCTTCAAAGATAAGGAGTTCTCGCACCAAGTTTGCCAGCCACGTCAGTAATGAAATTAATCTGATCTCTTCCAACGACGGTGAGGTTGCTTCTATCGATATTGGCCTTGGAAGCATTTTGAAATGCTGACATCGCAAATAGTATGATGTGTGTGCGAATTTGTGGAAGATGTCTGCGTTGAAAGCTTGCGAGGTGCAGAAGATGGAGGTTAAACAACGAGCTTGATAACGATGATCAAGATCGATAACTGGTGTCGGAGATCGGATTTATCCGTGGCACGTGCTGGGAAAAGTCCCGGAGAGCGCGCTCGACGCTTGCGACGTCCGTTCGTCCTCCCTCTCACCACCCAACGCAACGTCCAGAGCCATCTTCCATTTGTCTTATCTTATTTCCCCGCAGTGAAATGGGCTGCTGGAATCATCTCATCGTCACTAAGCCTTCTCTCGCCTGCTTGGCAAACTCTACGCTAACAGGTATGCTCTGCCAGTTGGACGGACATCCCTCTCATTATGGACCCCCCCTAGCATCTCAACGGCGAGGCTCATGCAGCGTATTCCGCAGATTCGGCGTGAGGTTAGGCGGACTCCTGTATAGGTACGCCTCCTTCATTGACCAATCATCATCCATTGATCATTTCGTTGCAGGGGCGCTGCATCTCTACACCCCTGCGTGTCGCCCGTCTCAAGCCCATCCCCGATAATGACATTGCTCGAGCCGCCTCCCCTCGCTTCTTTTTTTGATCATAGTTCCACGTCCATACTCGCGCTACTGGCCCCTTCTCAAATCTCTCCTGTTCTCCCTCCTCCAGCTTCATCCTCTCGTCTCAGCCAACCAAGATTGGCAGCCGCACACTTCCATGCAATCATGTGTACAGCTCGGAGACCTGAGCGTCCAAGACATATGTATCTAATTCATTCTTGCGTCCCCTACCGCGTTTATACAAGACGCAAGACCATCACCTCCTTTGATTAAACGACACGGATGCTGGCGCAGAAGTATCAACTCCATGGTTTCATGGCAATGACCACACGGCTCGTTTGTCTCCGTTTGTTCAACGCCTGCTCCCACTCCTATTAACCACTTTCTGTAGCTCAGACGCTACTACCATTTCTTGGAAACACAAGAGTTGTCTGCTAATGTGTCATTCCCTACCCTGCTATAACTGACGCTGACTTTGACAGCCGTATTCTCTCGGTTCGAGAAACAGAGGCCTGCAATCTGTTCGTAACAGCTCATCGATCATTAGTAAACGAACTCGCGCTCACAACCACATCCAGCTAAACTATGTACTCCATTCTCGCAACCGGGTGTAAGTTCGCACCTCCGCTCGTCTTTGCTTAAGTGTGGTGACACCGAGCACGCGTAGTCGGCTTGTAGTATGGTTGCTGCCAGACAGCGAAGAGGAATTTGGGACTCCTTTGTGGCTTGGCGGAGTGTTGAAGGATGAGAAGCAGTCGTACTGCAGATCGTTTGCTCTCAGCCACGCTATGCTCATTCTTTAGTAGCGCTCGTTGTAACCTAGCTATCAGAAATGCAATCATTTTATTTATTCTACCTATATGCTTGATTCTCCCTAAACTCCGCTATGAACACGAAAGAGACCGACATATATCCAAGTTGCGGTTGATTGATCAGTCAGGAGAAATTAGGGTAGGTGTCTCTTCAGTCACGACAAGCAAAGGAACGAACACGAGTTCAAAATACATTTCGAGTTTAACCACCGCATTTATTGGGCACGGTCGTCTAGGGGCAAATTGGATACCAAGCATACACCTTCGTTAGCCTTGTAGACTGCGGTATAAGAAAAGGTGGCGGAAGTTATGGGAGCTTGATGTCGACGTCAATGTCGACTCGGTTGGATTTACATTCAACATGTTTGTCCATCCAATCGATCGTAAGCTCCTGTGAGCGAAGATCCGTGGAGGTTGAAATCAACATCGCTCGACTCCAAAGGAAGAAGTTGAGGAGATACTTGACATTCTTGTTGGAATGGAGTCCGTCGAATTCATTGTTTGCCTTCCACGGGTTTCAGTGAAGGGTGGTCACTTCGAGACTTGAGTGGGCGGCAGTCACATGGACGAAAATGTCGAGCATGGGTAGAAGGTGGTCTCCACAGCGAGGGTTGAGTGGCCGTTTGAATGAAGGCGCGTGAAATAACGACTTCAGAGTTTTCCAGCCCTATAAGGAAGTCTGTATAATCAGCT
This sequence comes from Crucibulum cyathiforme, assembly GCA_036936985.1. Lineage (NCBI taxonomy): Eukaryota > Fungi > Basidiomycota > Agaricomycetes > Agaricales > Nidulariaceae > Crucibulum > Crucibulum cyathiforme. The sequence goes on from JASFCW010000498.1 coordinate 3,838, forward strand.
ATGGATTCAATGCTAGAAGACTGTTCATGCACGCAGGGTGGAAGTTTGGGGATTGTGTTGTTGAATACAACAGGGAGAGCTGTGCATTGTCGATTATCCATGTAGTCGATTGTCGATGGAAGAGCGATAGGGGCACCATAAGTATCTTACAAGAGGGTCAGCAGAGTAGACTAACGACGTTTTAAGAACTGGACGCACCAATGCAGAGAAGGCCACAACGAGATCGACCAGGCTTCGTGTCGTTGTGAAATGATTTGAACCAGGGAGCAGCGCTCACCGCCTCACGTGCTTGTACCGGACTTTCAGGTTTTCAGCTCTTTCATTCCGGCCTTCCATCTCTCGCTCCTACGCTGTATGCACGTCGATCGTCTCATGAATTACATACATACTTGATTTCCGCCATAGATGTCAAGTCCATCCGTGTCTGTACATGCCGACTTGGACTAGACACAACAAAGAGCAGCGTATCGACTTGGTGTAGTAGGGAGAGGATGGCAGAGCGCTGAAGACATAGGTGGACGAACTACAGGATCTATGACACAGTGGATGTAGCATTACTGACCTGCTCTATCGAAACCAACTTTCCTCCATCGAGACGGGCATTCATGCCAAAGCTCCGTTACAGCTACCCTGCTTCACTCTCCAGGATGATACAAAGCTGGTATGTGACGCCTTGTATCAGCATTCTCCTGGACATTGTGCGTATTGGACGAGCGTTGGTGTGAATGCTAAGTAAGCGCAAACGTGAGCGGGGAGCACGTTAAGCTGAGAAGGAGCACATTGAATTGGAATGGATCCAGTCGGCTTGGGGGAGTAAGCTGTTCTGCGATAGAGGAAAGCGTTCCGTGATGTAGGTGTAGAATGCTGTACGATCGGGGTGGTACAGGAAGTCCTCTTGCACGTTGTGTATGCAACTTTGAAAGGTTAGTCGGCGTTTTAAGGTGTCCTGGACCCTGGTGGCAGTGAGTTGCTGCATGAACGACATTCGATGGTAAGGCACCTCGTCTATGTACCCTCCCCGACAAGTCGCGATTGATAGTATCTGTCGGACTAGCACAGGTCCCACATCCCGGCCCCTCAAGTTGCAGAACCGGGCGGCTGGAGGCGTACTGAACGATTCTCGTGGATGGTACACAAAACGATAGCAGCGGAAAGCAGGGGTGACGATGCTGTTGCATGAATGAATAAGTTGATGTGCGGGTTGTCCTGTCAATCAAGGAGCTTGCCACCCTTGATCACCCATCCGCCTTCATCAAACGATCTCTGGCTTGAAATTGCGTTCATTCAATATTTTTCTACGAAGTCGAGTCGCCATAGCCTACAGGTCCTACCAGTCATCAACCATCGCCCGCTCTTATCGTCACCAGAGGTTAACCACACATGCCGACGCCTGCACACGCTGTTCGGCCGCCTTTGGGTTTAGCTATTGGTCGAGAACGCTCGGGAGATGGGCGCGAGGGATGCGTGTGTAGACTGAGGGGTGGTTATTTGGAAGAGATGAGGAGAGGAAGTGGTTGGAGATGTATCCAAGAGTCTGATTCATCGTCTCTACTTCCTTGATTTCGATCCAATTCTTCGGAATGGGATCCATGGCTTTGAAATGGAATCCATGAAATACCGTTTAGCCAGGAAGAGAAGTGTTCATGGGACTCTTCGCTGAATATGCAGGTCTGTCGAATCCGCAGGTGATGAGGTGCTCCGCTATGGGCAACATGCAGGGGTATCGCATGGGAGTGGAAGAGCTGATGGCTTGACAGCGATGGAAAAGGAGAAGAGGTGGGCCGTTATTCTTTCCAAAGTGGTACGCGAGGTGTCTCACGGGAAGATGGACGAACAGGGAATAGTTTGGCAAGTTCTGCTGGTGTTGATGAGAAGGCCGTGACGAAGGCTTTGACGGGACAAGCGAAGGATTGGCGTACATGGAGGGCCAATACTGCGAGGGAGTTGGGCATTTGGGGGAGGAAGATTGGTGGGGTGTTCGATAAGCGACGCCGAGTCTCTTCTACATAGTGGTCAATGAAGAGCGTGATTACGGTATCGATGAAAGGCGGACATACCAAAACCAAAGAGTCAACCTCCAAATTACTACACAAGCGGGATCCTTCAAACTCCAGGCCATCCTAGCATCGAGGCTAGGAAAACCACGGGACGACAATACACGTCAGATACGCCATGAGTTCTGTGAGGTAGGGACTGGACAGGACGATGAGCCAGGTTATACGTGGAGGGAAGGGCGGGTGGGCCTACTCACCTAAGGCTAACGCTCGGCGGTAGCTTACAGACTCATGACGCGAGGGCTCAAGGGAAGTGGGCTTGACGAGAACGAGGCAGCCGAGGAGCAGGTGAAACACTACACGCATATGTCGAGGGTTGAAGAGAGGACATAAACGATGAGAGAGGCTGTGCGAAACGACGAGCATGAACGACGACGAGGAAAGGAGACGATGGACAGTCAAGCGTCAGGCGGAGGCACGTGATGGTATAAGCGCCTTAAATTAATCTGCGTTCTCTATCCAAACGTGCCCCCTGCTCTTGCGAAATTTGTTGATGCCTGCTTTCCTAGTGGATTGTAAGAGATAGTCAATAGCTTCATTATGAACTTTAGATGAGGGATTTGCACTCGTGGGTGTCGTTCATCTCTCATATTCGCCTGCATTCTACTGACCATCGTGGTGCTCTTGTGCGATGCTTGTCGTTGATCAGACTCTACCGTCTCTACTGCCTCTACCGCCCTCCAGCCTCGCCTCATCCGCTCTATCTTGCCCGTCTAGGATATGGTTTATAGGATGGATGCGCTTTAGATTTTCTTTAAAGGTCTTGGTGCTAGTGCGTGTCGTCCCTATACCACCCTGCTTGCAATGTACTGATTGTCGTGGCCGCCCTTTTAAGATATGGAGGCTATATCTATCTAAATCTCACTGCCCTTCGCTCACGCCTCCCTCTGCGTCCTCTATCAACGCCCTTTCGCTCCTCCAATGACTATGTCTCCCAGTGAGGGTGCTCGGCGCATGTCCTCCTGCCTTCCCCGTAACTTGTATCCAGTTTCTCGTGCACAGTAACCATGGTTCATCACGCATCTTCACCCGCATTCAACGTTTACAACAGGATTCCTTTGTGTTCCTTCCTCTCCCGGTCCTTTAGTGTCCGAGTTTGTGATCCACATCATAACAGAACTTCTGCCGGCGTCAACATCGTGACTGGTTTATGTTGGTGGGGTTGCATAGAGCAGTTTGGGAGATAACGGGCGGGATCCAGCGTTATGATATCACCCCTTGCACACCGATATCCCCTCTACTAGTGCACGTTCGTTTCCGACCTTTTCACATTCAAGAATCGCGCATTCAATGCATCATGTTCTGCTCTCTCCCCGTCCTCTCCTTCCATCCCCTGTCGCACGCTCTCATGACCATGGTAGGAGACCTCTACCCTCGGTCATGTTGGAAAAGCGGACGGCTCGCTGATATTATGCCGATGACGCAGATGCCCCTCCAGATCGTCCCACCTCTCCATGATGGCATACCATCCGATACTCGGCGCGGTCTCATTCATCACCATATAGACTCAGAGTGGCCTCATCCACCAGAACCCAGCATCTCCACACCCACCCATCCGCTCTGAATCCGCTCAACTTTGCATCCCTTCCTGTTGGTGGTTCGATGATGAGTCGCCCCAGGTCCCGTCGGTTTCCTCGTCCCATTCCCATTACCCTCTCCATCCCCATCTATAGCACCGCCTTCTTCTGGTCTCCTTCTACATCCCGCCTCTATCCGCCTCTTCCCTCAGGCAACTCCTATCTTCCTCCCTCGACCCATGACTCGTAAACACACCCAATGGTTTTTAGCATGTAAGCCATCCATGAGCGGAGAGGGATGCTCGGGAGCGTTCCTTTCAAAGCACCTTCGAGGAACACGTCCACTCGCAACGGAACATATCGACGTGGGAGAAGAGCACCTCGACTTAGCACAGGAACACATCAACAGGACATATCGACTTGAGAGCAAAGCTTCGACTTGCTAGATCTATCCATCGAGTTGGAGAAGAAATCTATCGACTTTGAAGAGTGGGCATTAGGGAATCCTTGCTCGATCGAAGGAGTAGACGACCATTGGAAGGTGAATGGTGAATGGGGACGTGAGTGTCAGTAGAACGCGTATTCGTGGAATCTAAAAGCAGTCGATCGTGCATGTAGTTGGTATCGAGAACTGAATATCAATTATACTGGCATCTATTTACACAAGAGCTACGAAGTCGGATAAGAAACCTCAACTATCAACCAATCTGCTACCATCGTATTCACAGCCTTTGAAATTTTGACGTCCCAAACCCGGCACCCAACTGGTGGTGTTGCATGCCCTCTCGGCGTGCGCAGAGCCACTTGTATCGGACGAAGTTCAAGTTTGTGTGGTCGAAGGGCACCGACGGGACGGGCTTTTGAAAGGAAGTGGATTAGTTACTCGCTTTTGACGTCGTAATCGTGGCTTTGTCGTTCGGTTAGATTTATTGTGGTAAGGCGAGCGGTCGTGTTTTCGGTGGGGTTTACGAAGAATCGGTAAAAGTGCCCGAGCAGAGAGTGTCTATTTGTAGCGGAACAAGATTAGAATACTTGTGAAAGGCAAGGCCAATAGTGGCAGTGTGGGACGACATGCCAACCTTGCGGCTATCTATCGCTGAATCACTGGACATAATGTTCTTGCATGTTGAGCAGTGGTATTGAGGAGAAGGATGGCGAAAGAGGTTGATTGCGTGAAAAAGCCTGGAAACAAAGCTTCGAAGGCAGAAGCGGGAAGGAACGTTAAGGACAACGAGAAGATGCCGGGGTGAAAGGAATACCGGAGTAGGAGAAGGGTCCAGCGGCACGAGCGGGAGGAGGATAACCGCGAGCTGAACAAGGAATGGGGGACAGTTGGCTCGAGTGATGAGAATGTGCTGGTGGCCAATGATAGGAATAAGGGACGGTATAAGATGGGCGGTATGTAGGCTGTAGAGATGCAGCGCGTCTGCAGCAAGATTGTCAGTGAACGGGGAGTGACCAGTGAAGACGGAGACGCACCTACCTAAAACCAAGAACCCGCCCAATGTCAGAAGTCACAAGCGATCCGCCGAATAAGAACAAGCCTCGCCGCTGGGGAGATGAGGAGACAGGGATTCTGAGGCCCTAAAATTCAGCTCATAGCAAGATGGACAATCGAATAGATACGCAAGTAGCCACTAAGTGGTGCTGGACGTTGTACGTGTGCAAGGTGGCGAAAATGAACGAAAAGTGCACCTATCTATCAACAAGTACCATTGTCTTAGCTGAGTACGCCCGAGTGGATGGAATTGAAATCGCATCTCGATTACGGAAGTCGTAAGACGCCGAAAGCCCTTGCACTGTGAGTAAACGACTGCACAGTTCATCAAGCCTCCTGCAGCACACCAACAACTCCAAACATCAACTCCGGCAAGAACCAAGGTGGTGAGCTCGTCGTTGCTAGCGATGCACAGATTATGATTCTGACAGTGTACATGTTTTGTAAGGTATCAACATTGCTCTCCACCACGTTAAGAATGGCCAGCGTACCGCCCCCTAGAGCGAGGATCCGTATTTGCTTCTCCTTGTGAAGGCGCGTTTACGACTGATCGTCTACTTGCAATTTTGACTGATCAATGCGACAGCTCTACCGCTTCCTTGCCCATCGTACTGATGCCGGTTTCAACAAGGTCATTATCCTCGCATTTTGCATTGGTAGGAGCACAGTTGCTCACCTACTCTAATTCCCTTAGGTGATCCTCCGCCGCCTCTTCCTCTCCAAGACCAACCGCCCTCCCCTCTTCCTCTCCCGCATCGTCAAAGAAACCTCCTCCACCCCCGACCTGAACTCAAAAGTCATCGTCAATGTCGGCACCGTCACAGACGACATCCGTCTTGTCGTTGTCTCCAAGATGACTATCGCCGCCCTGCGCTTCACCCGCGCTGCCAAGGACCGCATCATCAATGCTGGTGGTGAGGCCATCACCCTCGACCAGCTCGCCCTGAGGGCCCCGACGGGATCGAACACCGTGTTGTTGAGGGGTGTCAGGACTGCAAGGGAGGCGTATAAGCACTTTGGTATGGGCCCCCACAAGCACAAGAAGCCATACACGATTTCGAAGGGACACAAGGTCCGTTCCTTACTTATGTATTCTTACCCGTCTCGTACTCACCCACCAACTATAGTTCGAGCAAGGTCGTGGACGCAGAAAGTCGAGCGGTTTCAAGGTATAAGCGAACCGCACCCTCAAAATACGTTACTTGTGGAGGAATACAGGCGCTTGTTTTCATTTCGACTTACTCGGCTTGGGAAAGCGTCTGTTGGTGGTTCGAGGTGTTATGTCGTCGTGGCGTGGATGGCTCAGGTGGTTCGATACAGCCGAAGAAAAAATCAATATGCTTTCTATGCCCCGCCTACTATTCCTACGCTCCTACGCTGTATACACGTCATTTGTCCCCCATCTTACATGCCTTGATATTATCAGAGTGTGTGAATAAACGAATGAGCGAGAGCGGTTTACTTTGAGTTGGAAGTTGAGCCCCCGAAAACGAATCTGCGGTGGGGAAGTCACTGTGAAAAGAAGTGTTTCCAAGGACCAAACATAATAAATAGAATGCACATCTACTGCCAAACACTCGTGTTACGTGTACGGCACACTGGTCCGCGCTCTATAGAATATTTCCAACGCTCTTATGTGTCACTTC
>JASFCW010000499.1:0-10540 GCA_036936985.1 Crucibulum cyathiforme
CTAAGTAACAGAGGTGGAGAACTAAGTAACAGTGGCTGAGAACTAGGTAACTAGAAATAGATAAACCAAGGAGATAAAGAGTATTAACCAGAACGAGGTAAGACTGGAAGTCTGTGAGTGACAAGTGGTGAAGTGAGTCAAAAGTGCGGAGTCATGTGTGAGTGGTGAGGAGTTCATGATAGCATGCAGAGTTGTGTGTGCTGAGGCATGGATATAACAATCTCTCACATCCCTTGGTTAGATTAGCTGCCAGATGCAACTTTTGTTTTTGTTTCTGGTACATGCTCATTTAGATATTAATTTGAGAAGTACTATGAATTTAAAGGTCATCTATGAGCCCCCTTATTTAAAGTGTTAAGGTAGTGTGCCTCACTTAAATGTAGGGGGTGGGATAAAGGAGGTACCTGACACTGTGCCCAGCTACTGTTTTTAGACATCACATGCTTAATGGCATTTGCCAGACAGAATGTTGCTTACATACACAACCATATTTGATTAATATGATGTAATCAGGAACTGCTGGACATGATGTGTGTGATCAAGCTGCAAACTGGGATTTGCCAGATACAACTATGACATATTGGGCACAGCACTTGATATCTCTTATCTGATATGATAGCTCAAATAAAGTTCAGAGATCACCAGTTGCATCTCATGATCTAAAAGACCATTCACAATTATATATAAAGTGTTGCACTTATGTGTCCTTTCACTTCATGATGCTATTGATAAACAAATGTTAAAAAACCTCCCAAAACTCATGTTTGGGACAGAATTTTGTGATTTGTGGGTGCAGTTCTTATCTAATTTTAATGCAACCAACAACATCATGTTTCTATTAATAGTGTCTACAATCTGAGATATTAATAGTCTCCATCACTTAAGTATGCTTTTAGCTACTTATACTGTCAGAGATGCTGATGAGGATTGCATTACACTACAACAGCTTCAGGTAAATAGTAGTAAATACACTTTAGCTATGCTGTTGGTAAACACATATCAATAAAGTCTGAAAAACTTGGGCAATCATCAAATCTCAAAATGTCAGAAGGTAGCTGAGGGTATACATAAGAGTATGGAAGATAGATTGTATGGATGTTAGCTTCAGCTTATGTGCTGCACCCTTCACAATCTATTTGGTGTCCTAGTGTTTGCAGAACATAAGATCAAAATGTCAGAAGCAAGTCAGAGGGTCAGAGTTGTTATCAGATGCACATCTTAACAACAAGGGCAAGATGGATAGCAGAGTAGTTTTAACTTTAATATTTGAACTGATTGGAACATACAAGCAGAAGGTATTTATACTACAAGAATCAATTGTAAGTAAAAGTAGAAGTGGGATAGTGGTATGATATAGGAGGCAGTGAAGATTTTAACATAGATACAAATGAATTAATGAGGGTGGAAGGAATGGAGTGGAGACATTGAAAGGGGTGATGTGGAATGGAGTGATGAAACTACAATCAAATGTAAGAGAACCATGGTGATGAAATGTATGTACAAAAAAAAGAAATGGAGGTTACATCAGAAGATGATATGGAAGGAATGTCAGCAGGACAGAAGGTAGGTGTGAAGTTCCAGGATGTAACACCTGTCATGAGTGACTGTGATTGATGTTTAATAAATAACATCTGACAGGGAAATTTTTTTGCCATGGTCCCTGAGAGTAGAATGGTCTAATATGGGCATGTTACATTCCTGTAGAATATTAAAAGAAACCATCAACTCCTTGAAGAATAATACTTGATGTTTATTTTTAGCCAAACTCTAGATCTAGTCACAGCAATTGGATAGCCTCAAAAAATTTATATGTTGTAGTTATCAATGTTATAAGACTTTCTTACTGTTGAAAAAGTGTATATGAAATGTGTGAGCATGTAGAGATGTCACAAAAAGTCATTTTTGGAGTTTTGGGCATGAGGACCCAATCAAACCTCATATAGCAACTCTTAGAAGGCAAATAAATGTATAGTTCAATAACAAAAGGTTTACATAATGGTTATAAGTACACCATATCCAAATTTTCAAGATAATACAAACACTGTGGTAAAATCTACATTTTGACTCACAAGGAAAATTTGGTATTGCTCCTGGACAAGAGGATATATTCCCCTCATATTCTGCAGGAAGATAATAGGCCAATAGTAGTCCATTTCATCTTCTGACCATAGCAAAAAATCCCTGTCAAAAGTAATTTGCTCAAAATCCAATCACAGTCACTCATGATGGGCACATGTATAATGACCATGATTAGTAGTCTATTATCTAGTCTATTTTAATACTTCTATAGTGGCTATGGGCAGTTAATTATCTAGTCTATTTTAATGCTTCTGTAGTGGCTATGAGCAGTCCATTATCTAGTCTATTTTAATGCTTCTGTAGTAGCTATGAGCAGTCAATTATCTAATCTATTTTAATGCTTCTGTAGTAGCTATGAGCAGTCAATTATCTAGTCTATTGCTTCTGTAGTGACTAGAACTAATCTATTATCTTATCAGTTTTAATACTTCCATAGTGACTGTGACCTGTCTGCTGTAATAGGGTCCTCCCCCTGTCCAATTATTATACAGGCTATTCTTGAACTTATGTATATTTATTTATATTTAGCAATGCTCTCCATTATTGTCTATGTTATTCACTTTACATATATTCTACAAGCTACCAATACTATTGGGTGCACTTACACTGTGTGAATTGGGTCATTGAATTGCCCAAAGACTTCAGCTATTGACTGTATTATACTTCCAGAGATGATGAAGAGCAAGAGGACCTTATAGGTTGTCAGTACAAAACCAAGTTGAATGTGTACAGAATCAAGGCATAAGCAAGGTGTGGAAACATCAAATAAAGGTGAGGAAGAAAAAGCAGACCCCATAGGCTTGCTATACAAAAAAAAATTCAAGTTATAGATTGTCAATAATGAAAAAAGCTGAGGAATTTAAAACAAACACAAGTTAAGCACAAGGCTTTGCAAATAAAAATATATTAAGTAGTAACATGTCAAATTACATAATACCTGATTATGAAAGGAAGATTGATTTCATATTAACATGGTTGGTGGATGTTGTTGCTGGTACATACTGCCATGATATGTAATTATTCTGGTAGACTAACTGCTGCTATTTATGACCATGCTGCTATATACAGTAGATATAGAAGTGTTATTTATGACCACCATGGTACATAGAGCAGTTCTGTTTTCTGCTACACAAATACCATTCATCTGAGCAGCTGGATACCTGCTGCTCAAATAATATTCAGCTAAGCAGCTAAATTACTGCTCCTCAGATACTATTCAGCTGAGTCACTGAATACCTGCTACTCAAATGCAATCTAGCTGAGCAGCTCAATACCTGCTAGTCAAATATAATCTAGCTGAATAGCTCAATAGCTGCTAGTCAAATATAATTGAGCTGAGGAGCTGAATACCTGCTACTCAAATACTATTCAACTGAGTAGCGAAACATTATTTAACTGAGTAGCTAGACTTCTGCTACTCAACTATACAGCCTATTTGGGTGTTTACACTTTGTCTAATGTGAAGGGCAGTTTACAGTAAATGCAAAGGACATCTACCTCAAAGGTACATGGGCCACTTAGTGGTAATGCAAAGGACTATTTGGCAGTAATATACAAGGCACTTAAGGCAATGTCAAATCTGAAGCTATCTGTGAAGTTTGATTGACAAAGGATAATTTTAATTGACCTCCTCAAGAACATCCTATCTTTTTGCAGCCTCTGCATAAATTGCATTCAGACTTCATATCTTCCTCTTCCTGGTTATCTTCTGTCTCCTCATGTTCAACGACTACACCATCTTCTGACTTTTCTTCCTCCTCTCTCACCAATATCTCCTCTTTCACCAACATCTCCTCCTTGACCTCAACTGTATCCTCAATGATCACCTTTGCCTCAATCTTCTCCTTCTCCTCATTTTCCAGAAGATTTGTATTAACTGTCTATCAGTTACATCAGGGAATCATGTTGCAAGTGATTCAATGTCACATAAGAAATCTCTGACATTGTTGTGTCATTGAGTTGCAGACATCAATTTATCCTGTAAGTCTTTCTTAAAGTTCTTAGGGAAGCAGTAACTAAATACACCTTTGTATACACTCTTAGAAGTACATTGTTTCCTATTGATCACAACATGTTTCATGAAAAAGCAGCTCACCTTTCCACTCATGAAGTTGACCATAAGTTTTACCAGTAAGTCATCACTTATATCATGGCATTCACACCAAGTATCAACCTCATATGTCCAGTGATCAAAGACATCCAGGTCTACATGGCCATCATAAATGAAGGGAGTCTTAATGCATACTCTGGCAAGTAATTTCTTAACTTTCTTGCTCTCATTTCTGCTACTCTTATGCTTATTCTTCGACTTTTTGGATTTCTTTCAATGGTGATCAGAAGAGTCACTCAAAGGTGAGCTAGGTGAGGATGAAGAGGACAAGGTCATGGATCCCGAATCAGAGGAAGAGTCATCACTTGAGGACAAATCAGACAATGATGGAGGTGATCCTCCTTCTGTCTCTGGTCTAACAGTAGTTGCTCGGAACCATCCTCCACTTGGAATTTCAGAGGAGTCTCATTTAAAATCTGTAGGTTTATTCTCCAATTTATATTTCTTTGGCATGGGGGACTTATGTTTCCATTCTTTGTAAACTTAGTGTATCCTGGACCCCATTTGTCTGGATCAACAGACTTTCCTTTCTCTAATTTTGGTGTGCATTTCTCTTTTGGCTTCCATTCAGTTTCTGGGTGTTTCAATGCATGCTCCATTTCAGGCTTTTTATTCTGTCCAGAGGTTGAGGTGACAGGGGGTGCTCCCTCATCACTGACTACCTTGATTATTACAGCCATTGATGGAACCTTAACTGAAGAACTTGCCCTCCCATTGGAGTTAGCCTCTTTGTGACTAATTAGTGAGTTTTTGATTGCTAACTGAAGGCATTCAGCCTCATCATCAGAGTCAATAGCATAATAATTCAATGTCACTCTCCAAGCTATTTTCCAGTGAGCTAAGGCTACTCATCATGTCAGAGAGACCAGGAAGTTGGGTGCTCAAGCTGGCAGGGGAGAGGGTCGCTCCCTTACTGTCTGACCTGGAGCATAGCTTTGCATCTGTATGATGCTGCTGGGAGTTGGTGTGCACACTGTGGAGCACACACCCTCCATTCCTCACAAGGTTCTCAGCAAGACCCCACTTCAATGCCAACTCAAAGTCTGTCTTTGCATCAGACTGAGGGGAAGCAGGGTCAGTCGGCATGGTAGAGGCATCCACAGGAGGCAGTTGGAATGGATGATCCAACTCTCCTGCAGTCTCATACTTGCTTGACATGGTGTCCTTGACATTGCTGTTGAAGGCCACACCAATAACAGCTGCCTCCTCCACAAGTGTGCAAGTGTTGCAGGGGGAGGTCTGTTTCTTCTTTAACATACGTTTGGCCATATCTGTATACCAAGAAATTAATAACAACACTTCAAAAATAACAATACACCTGGGTGATCAGTCCAAACGTGTTTTGAGAATAAGAAAAAAAAGATACGCAAAAAATGTGAGGTTGCCAGGTTTGATAGTGTAGTTGTGATAGTGTAGTTGTATGTCAAACTAGCAATACAAGAGTGTTTACATGAGAGATTGAGACTTAAGGGTCTGTTTGGTATCCATTTCTCAGTTTGGATATAGAAATGGATATAGATTTGATGGTAACCAGAGTACTCCGAAGTTGCCAAATTGAGCAGGATTGTCACGCATGCCTTATCAGTCAATCTCATAGGATCTTATTGTTGCACACACCACTCTCCATGCCTCCTCCTCCACAAGAAACACGGCAGTGGCAGCTAATACTAGCTGCTGCATATGTTATTAATGTTATTGGCATTGCTACTACACTTTATGCCTCCCCACTGTACTGGAAACAAGAATACCATACATCAAGTTTAACTGGGGCAGAATGGGTAGAAGAATTAATTTATGGCCATCCTGATCGCATTCGCACAGAGCTTGGGATGAATGTACATGTATTCCTGCTCCTAGTGGAGGAGCTACAATCTCTTTGTCACCTCAAAGACAGCAAGTATGTTGCTCTCAAGGAGCAGGTTGCAATCTTTCTATATATGAGTGTCACTGGCCTCTCAATCAGGCATGTTGGTGAACAATTTCAACATTCAAATGAAACTATTTCAATGTATGATTTTGGAAATAAGATAATTCATTCCAGCTGATCAATATCACAGGTATTTCCAAACAATTCTTGATGCCCTTTTATCAGGGCCCTTCTATAAAAAATATGTTTGGCTTCCAGGCATGCATGATCCAATACCAGAGTACCTTTGTCAGCCAAAATTCAGCCCATGGTTTGACATGGCTATTGGAGCAATGGATGGAACACATATCAATTGCTGCCCTTCAGCAGAAGAACAACACAGTGCCAGAAATCGTAAAGGCAGTGTATCTCAAAACTGCCTTGCCTGTTGTTCATTTGACATGAAGTTTATTTACTTTCTCAGTGGATGGGAAGGTTCAGCTGCTGATGCAACTATGTATGCCCACTCCTGTCTCAGTGACCTCACAATTCCTCCAGGCAAATTCTATCTTGCTGATGCAGGATTTGGAGTTTGTGATTCCCTATTGGTCCCATATCATGGTGTTCGTTACCATCTTGCTGAATGGGGATGAGCAGATATAAGGTGTGTGTCTACATACTCTGTATTACCTTGAGTATTCATAGTTTTACAGGCCAGCAAATCATGAAGAGCTTTTTAACTTGTGTCATGCTTCAGCTTGAAACATTGTTGAACAGATTTTTGGAGTAATGAAAAAACGTTGGGGAATTCTTACACGTCCTCCACAGTTTTCCATGGCAATTCAGGCAAAAGTTCCTCCTGCTCTTGCTGCTTCTCACAATTTTATCATGAATCATGATCCTGGAGATATTGATGAATATCTAAATGATAATGAAGATGATTTGGATCCAAATCCTGGGCAACCTCTTGTAAATGAATTTGGAATTTTAGCTGATGGAGCTGTCACTCTAGCAGAGAAAGATAGGGCAACAGTAAAGTGAGATAGTATTGCACAGGCAATGTGGGATGATTATCAAAGGGTACTGCAGATGAGAGAATAAAGGGAAGTTGTAATGAATGTAGTGTAGTGAATGAATGTAAAAGACCAATTAGATAGAATTGTAGACAATGAAAAGAAGGACAATATTTGAAGCGGAATACTGCAACATTATCACAACATCAGAAAAACACATTGAGTCTCTCAAGTTGCATTTGAACCCATGCTATGCAGACATCAGGTTCAGTGAGGGCAGTGTAAGTATCAGCAGCTGTGTGGTCAGTCCTAAGGAAATCAATAAGTGCTACTTGCTGAGCCAGGGTGAGTGAGTTGGCTTCCTGACAGAGGACAGCAGCCACAGCAGTGGTTCGGCAGATGGGTGACAGATCAATTACAGGAGCTGGTGGTGCAAGCGCAGCTGTGATAGCTGTACCAAAATCAATGAGAGATGCAGACATGCTCTGCAAGGCTGCAGCACCTTGTGATGCTCGAACACACTTTGCAGGTCAGTGTGAAGGAGTGGCAGGCTCACAGCCATGTTTGTGGGAGCTGGAGACATGCATGGGTGGGGTCTATTGAAATTTTAAATGAATGATTAAAAGGAAATGCAAATAATAATTACTTACCTCATCATGGTCTGAATCCTCAACATCTGGAGGGTCTGACATGACTTGGGAAGGAGAATTTGGCTTGGGAGAGACTGAACAGTCACTAATATCATTGGTGGTGGGAGTAGTAGTGGTTGGATGGAAAACATGGGCACCAGTGGGGGTGGAGGGCATGATTAATGCAATCTTAGTGAAGTGCTTCCAGCCCTTGTTTCTAAATGGTTTTGCATCAGGATGCTTCTTGACATAATCATCCCAAGATGACACAGAATCGGCTGTGATGGAGGCACCTGTGTCATCATTCCAGGTCCAGCCAGAGACCACCTGGATTGCCCGAATGATGCAATAAAATTTCCAGAACTGTCAGATTATCAATGAGCTGTCATAAGAACCACAAAAAGCAAGAAAACATACTGCCTTGTACTTGTTCTGACAAATTTTGGTGGTCTTTATGGGGCTCCACTTGTGCAAAGGGGCAAGGTGGCTAACTGCATGCTGGAAGGTTGGATTTTTAAAGTTACCTCTGTCACCAGCTTCTGCCTTGTTGTTGACAAGGAAGTCAACTAAGGCAGTTTCTTCAGCAGAGGTCCAAACAGCTCCAGCAGGCATTGAAGGGAGTTGAAGAGAGTGTGGTGGGGGTGAAAGAACAAGAATCTGTCCATGAATCAAGCTTATAACATTGAAAACACAATGCAAAGGGTACAAAAACACTGCAAGGGTGTGGAGATGAGTATCAAAGGTATCTAATCAGGTGTGACTATCTGTGACAAACTCTTGTTTGAACTGTCAGAGTACTCCAGTTACCATCAAATCTATATCCATTTCTATATCCAAACCAAGAAATGGATACCAAACAGACTCTAAACTCCTCACCTTGCTTTATCCTCAACTTGGACTTCTTGCAATTTGCTCACATCTCCTTAGAGATGGCCCTCAGGGCATCTGTTGTCACCTCCTGCATCTCTGAATTCCACACCATGGCCTCCACAAGGGCTGCTTGTGTGAGCACATTGTGAAGTTGTGCATCTGCATGGCCCTGAAGGACCTCACAGAGTTCCTTGCCCAAGCAAGTAACCACCAACCAAACTTTGCAGAGTGCACCTTGCATCTCCCTTGCTACATCTCCAAAGGTGGCCAATGTTTCCCACATGAAGGCCACCATCTCACATGAGTTGCTTGATGGTTCCTGCAATGAGGCTAGCACCAGCCTCACCATCTCCTATATTGACTTGGCCTCTGTGCCCAAAACACCCATCCTCACCCACTTTGATGGTCCCATTTCCACCTCCTCATCAGACTCCACCCACATGTGATGGTGTTCATTCAGGATATCAGTGTAGTGCTTCTCCTCAAAGCAAATCTGCTTCTTGTTGGCACAATGTAAGCAGGAGTTGTGCTCCTGTTTGGCAATGACCCATTGCCAACAGATAATGCCATTATGGGCACATCAGGGGCACAAATCAACTTTGTCCAACTCCCACCAAGTCCCCTTCACATAGTTGTATCCATCAGCAAAGCACAAATACTAGGACAACTCCATGTTAAAACATACAAACTCCTCACTAAGGAAAAACTCACCCTGTCCAGATCATCCACCAGCCTCTTGGGATGTTGCTCCACTGCCACTGCAATCACCTAAAGACCCTTCATCACTCAACACCAACAGTACTTTGCACTCCCCCAGGTGATCTGATTGGATTCTGCTCAGACTGCTTGGACTCTGTTTGGACTGAGCTTGGACTAGAGATTCAATTCATTTTCACTAAATTCAATTCATTTTTATTAATAAAATGTGAGTTCAGTCCAAGCTGAGTCTGAGCTGAGTCCAAGCAAAATCCAAGCTGAGTTCAAGCTAAGCTTATGAAGTTTTCACTAAGTCCAAGCTGAGTCTGAGCTGAGTCTGAGCTGAGTTTAAGTGAACTGAGCTAGGACTGGGTGAAATTTACTTTTTCTGTGAATTGTATATATTATTATTTCAACTTATTTAACTTATTTATATAAAAGACATATTACTAGATATATTTATTATTGTAAGGTACAGGATCTACTTACCACCAGGCTGATCATGTCCCTAGTTACTTCCCTAGCTCAGATCTCTCTCTCTCTTATTTCACACAATCACAATCACTCTGACACTCTCTCCAATATCACATCTAAGTGTTTCATTGTTCCTTTATTCCTTGCTTTGTTCACAATAAATGTGTTCATGGCAACTAATGAGAAGTATCCCCAGATACTTCAGTAGTTACTTATTAGTTCTGAGCAGCTCAAGTAGTAGTAGTATAAATAGACCTTAGTTAGTAGTTAGTAAAGTAAGTTTACCTTGAATCAAGTACCTTGAATACACATTCTGCATTCTCTCTTAGGATCTGTTCGGTATCCATTTCTCGGTTTGGATATAGAAATGGATATAGAAATGATGGTAACTGGAGTACTCTGATGGTCCAAATGAGAGTTCGTCACAGATAGTCACACTTGATTAGATATTTTTGATACTCATGTCCACGCCCTTGCAGCATTTTTGTACCCTTTGCATTGTGTTTTCAATGTTATAAGCTTGATTCATGGATAGAGTTTCGTTCCTTCACCCTCACCACACTCTCTTCAACTCTCTGCAATGCCCGCTGGAGCTGTTTGGACCTCTGCTGAGGAAACTGCCCTAGTTGACTTCCTTGTTGACAACAAGGCAGAAGCCGGTGATGGAGGTAACTTTAAAAATCCAACGTTCCAGCGTGCCGTTAGCCACCTTGCTCCTTTTCACAAATGGGGCCACATCAAGACCACCAAAATCTGTCAGAACAAGTACAAGGCAGTATGTTTTCTGGCTTTTTGTGGTTCTTATGATAGCTCATTGATAATC
>JASFCW010000500.1:0-10508 GCA_036936985.1 Crucibulum cyathiforme
ACAACGAGGACGAATATCCATGCGCCTTCCCGCACTACAAGATGTACTACGGGTGCCCTTCCAAATGCAACATTGCGTTTGGCCACAACCATCAGCAACAGGATTACCTGTGTCAAGATGACAGATGCACTATAATCTGAATTAGCTTTCACACATGTAGAGGAGTAAGGTTGACATACGTAAAGTATACGACCTCACATGGGGTTTCCCTAACGTCACACATAGGGTCGAAAGGCACGAGAGAGAGGGTACGTGCCAGACACGTGCTGACGAGGGCAGCCTCTATGGCCAAAAGCGCGATAAGGCTGAAAGCAACCTTCCAGCTACGATTGTATAATACATACACTGCATATGGTTAGTAAGAGATGAACGTCAAGAAAGTATATCAAGTACCTCGAAGCATGAGAATGAGGTCAAGTGCCACCAGAAGTGCACAAGAGACAACAATGAGAAACATAAACCAAGCTTCACATAGATGTCTCTTGACTGGAAGATGCGAAAAGACTGTGAATACAAGAATAATGTTGGAACTGTAGAATATAATGCATCAGTTGTCCACTCCCTGAAAACGGAAAGAGGCATACAGATGTGCTAGAAGTCCAAGGTAACGAGCGAAGATGTAAATTAGTTTGGCAGGCGTGATAGGTCTCCTGGCAGATTGAAATGTTCAGAACACAATATATGAGCATATCGCATAGCAACGCACGTCCAGAGGTAATTGTACTCGTCGGTCAAATTCGCCATATAATCACACACCAAAATGATCAACGCCGCCACTGTTCATTTTAGTTGAACGTGAGCATCTAAAAAATGATAGACAGACAACGCACAAGATGAGATATTCCGAATAAAGACAGAAGGTAGAATGGGAACCACGTTTTCCGCTAGCCCGTCGCCTTCCCCCATCGGTGTAGGCTGAACGTAAGTAACACCGATGCGAGCCTCCAGGCGCGTACACGACGGAGCTGACTATCGGCAATGATGAAGGTCAGGAGCAAGGAAGACGCGGTCTGGCGAGCGTGCTCGCTGTCGTCGTTGATGTCGTCGACTAGTCCCAACGTTCATCAAGGGTCAAATTGTACCGCGCCCATGTGACCGACTTTCTAAGCATTGCTCCCGATCCCCCAATGCCGACAGGCAGTCCCCCTTCCGATCGGATCGCTACAGCCACATTAGATTCATATGTCATAATGCCGCAGGTTTCTGTGAATTGTGCATGCATCTCTGCTAAACATATCCCTTTTTTCTTATTTATAAATAGAACGGTACATGATTATTTTCCGACTTTGAAAACTATATCGGTTGGGCAATCCGAAGGGCCCTTCTTTCTTCCTTGAGATTAGCAATTTCCTTTAAATCAATGACTTTAAACGGCCAAGTCAGCCAATTTCCACCGCTTCGTATGCCCGAGAGGTACATGTCGCCTAGAAGTTCATCAGTCGCTTGAGGCCAGCTAGCAAGAGAAGCGTGAGCCTTTCACAAATAAAATCGAAATGACAATCTTACTTCCAGAACGGGAGAGCCGCACTATAGCTTTCGTTAGCCCAAGTTAGAATGCCTGGATATCGTTTCTTCATCCAAGCAGAATTACGTTCCGCGTGTTTAACGGCTTCTTGCGGGGACGACGCGATGCGCATATTATCTTTCAGGAAGTAAGAGGATATCCAGTGCGCTACCACTTCGTATGTATATCCGTTATTCGTTGAGAACTAATGAAATATTACTTAGTAGTTGAAGGATTACAGCCAACAAAAAGAGAACGCACCACGGCACCATTAATCGTGAAATCCCTTTTATCAATCGTTTTTGCCGGTACAATACCTCGATAAATCGAAGAAGACCACTGCTGACTGTCGGGATGGTTGGTTGGCGGATTTGCAAGCGATGGATAATCCCAGGTGTCAGCAACGTTCAGCTGAGGGGGATGTCTCTCCAAACCAAGGTCGAGGACAGTTTTCTCTACCAGAGGATGAATCCAGTTAAATAATATCATAATAGTACTTGGACATGGCCCACCATCAAAAATTGCATCCCAAGACGATGTATATCCGGTCGCCAGAATGATGATATCAGCTTTAACCACCCTTCCGTCATTTAAAACAACGGAGCGTCCATCCACACCGTACGAAACGACTCGCGCGGGAGCAAGATCTTCAATCTTGCCTGTGGTGGCGAGCGCGTGGAAGCTGTTGGGTCGATACCCACCCTCATCGTTCGTCCGGATAGACCAGAAGAGTGGATGTGCGTGACGAAGTGGTGAATCTGGAGAAATTGAGTAGGTAGCAAACTGTTACGAAAGTGACTTAGATGGATGTTAGAAAAATAGGAAGGTCGACGTACAGATCCCGATGTGATTTTATCCCAGATGAAGTGTACGATTTTGGAGCCTAGCCAGGTTCCGTGAAGGAAACGTCTGAGAAACAATAGTCACGGGGTGGTATGAGGGAATGAGAAATTGAATATGAACTCAAGGCGCGTCCGAAGCTCGATATGTGGTGAAAGGATGGAAAGGAATCTAATAAGCGTCGTTTATATCATCCACCACTGATAGTCCAATTGAGTCCATTACCTGCTCTTCCTAATGAACTCTGGAAGCGGTCTTGAAGTTGCCAAGAACGCGTCTGTTTTTTCAAAAACAACGGTTACTTTGCGACCTTCGTTCGCAAGATATGCTGCCATACTATTACTTCGGGTGAGCAAGTGGATGTATATAAGAATAGTGAAAACACGTACTCCTGGGCGGATTTCCCCCCTCCTACAATTACGATGGATCCTGTATCTATTCCAGGCTGAATGGGCTTGACGTTAGAAAGAATTTCATCTACACAAGCACCGAACTGGTTGGAGTGCAATATTAGGCCTTTGAAAGAGGATTTGTTTGCTGCTTCTTGCGAAAGGTACTCTGGAATCTTGGGTGTGCTACATCCCTATTGAAAGTGAGTAAATGTAGCATTTCGTTAAGAGAATGAAAGTGTTACCCCAGTGCACACAACGACTTTGTCGAACTCGATATCATCCGGTGAATCCTGGCCGGAAACATCGGAAACATCACTGACTGTGATAACACATGGACTATGTTCACCCCTTCGAACATTGAGCACCTCCGTATGGAAGCGAATCTTGCCTTTCAAGAACGTATCTGCGAATTTCTCCATGTATGCTGCCATATCATAGCCTGAGAGACGTCCACCCAATTTTTCTGCGTTTGCAGGCGGCGGCATATCGAGAGATGAGAATCTGAATTCGCCATGTACACTAAAGCAGTAGTAGACGGGTTCATTGAGCGTGTGGGTTTTTGCATAGGTTAGAAGGCGCACTTGTTCAGGACCAGTCCAGGATATATCCTCTCTCGAGCCCAAACACCACCAGCAGACTTGTCGCGTGTGAAGACCTGTACGTTTGTGAAGCCATCCTGTAAGAGTACATGCGCCGTTATCAGGCCAGCTGCTCCTGCTCCGATAATGCCGATACGCTCGTCATGGAAGACCATGCCGCGCTCTTCAAGAGATGAGTACTGGCTGATTGGCTGCTACCGTGGCTACAGATGGCGGACGTCGAGAAACAAGAGAGCAAGCCGCCGGTAACGTAGATGAGCTGCTCCTTATGGTTGATTCTCCGACTTCTCTGCATGAAGGTCTTCTGGTGAGCAAAACGTGATTAACTGGGGATAGAAGAAGAAGCAGGGTCGGATTCGGAAGACTACTGTGAGCAAACAATTATTCGGTTCCAGTTCAGTAGTACTTGAAAGTTATTGAAGTTGTTTGAAGACTTCTAAACTAGCATATCCTGATATTTGCGATAGGTTCTTTTGTGAATATTATGTGTGACGTATAAAGTGAAACTGAGATAAAAGCCTGAAACACGTCGATGTTGACAGCGCTGGTGATGAGAAGCGGTTAAAAGTCTAAATTAATATATGGCTAGCCGGGAGGAACGGTCGTAGAGGGCCGGTTCGAGCAGGTTCGTCGACAGTAGCGCCCGCTGACGTAATACCCTAACCCGATAACGTAGTGTCGGTTAGCTAGTACAGCAGTTGCTCCCGACCGTCACCGTGCGGTCACCTTGCGGCACTTTACTGCACAAACACTTGCTAGAACGTGTATTCTCAAATGTCGTCGAGAGTCTAACCGTCTGTTTTTCTCTGCCAGCCACTGCAGTATCATCCACCTGACACAACTTATATACGGAATCTCACACCCGACATGTCCAATAATGTCATACAGAAAGCTGATCAGATAGCATTCCACTTCTACACCAAGCTTTTCTATGTCGTGAACGAGGCACGAGCGACGGCGGAGATGAGAGGAGCAGCAAAGACGGATAAATGGGTGCGTCCACTCGTGTTTCAATCCTTTTGTCTTAAGCTAACCGGTTACGCGCAGTTCAACCTTGAGACTCCTGATTCCGACCTCTTCACTAGGGAAGAGAAAGAGCCATTCAAGTCTATTTCGCTGTGCCCGCATCCTGGTCCGCCTGCGCTCGAAATACAGGTGCTCTTGACCGTCCCAGAGCTCACCCACAACCAGGTGCTCGTCTATCTCGCGCCCGACTCGTCGCGCGTGCGGATTGAACCCACCCCGCGCTTCGTCCTTCTAGAGTCTTGGGTTCTGAGTTTTGTACCCCACGACCAGGACGTGGACGTAGCCCTACCCACCATCTACAAGCACGGCATACCCCTCTTCCGCAGCCTCTTTAGTCTGCTGAGGGTCCTTCCTGCGTGGAAGCTGTATAAGCGCCTCAAGAGACGCACAGGAGGAGTGGTTCGAAACGGTCACCTGGGCATCAAGCTGAGAGTTTGCTCCAGCTTTGACTCGGACACTGATAACAGCATTTTGCGGTTCCGTGAGTACCACACACGTTTCCTCCCACGTTGCTCTTTGCTGATCGACAAATGAAGACACACCTCCATCCCCCTCCATCCACGATCCACTCCCCGTGCAAACGCAGAGCTTCCCCGGTGTTCCACACCCCCTGGGCTCGCTATCTCTCTCCGCAACCTATCTATCCACCGCCAATTTCCAGCTCGACGAACTCGAATCCCTCCTCTCTTCGCGCTTCATATCCCTCGACCTCGACGGCGGCGACGGCTTCGTTCCTACACTAACGAAGAACGCCCAGCGCGACTCCCTCACAGGATCCTCCCTACCCGCAAGTAGCGGTATCCGCTCGACACTTGCCCGGTCCCCCCCTAAACCGATACCCAGACCCGGCGGCAGCGACAGCCTAAGTGTTGCTGAGCGGTTCATACTTCCTTCGCGCACAGCCAGCCTAGGCTCAGGCAGCAGCAGCGGCTCACGCTTCCCACCTCCCTCACGACCATCGACGTCCAATTCGAACTTTACGCAGACGACAGGCGCACAGCAGCTGGGTTCGATGACCGCAGCTAATCCCTTATCCGGCCTCGCCGTAAGCCGCTTGCGGAAGGAAAGCTTGAATTCCTCTCCGTCTTCTTCTCTGCATCGTGACCTCCCCTCTGCACCATTCCCGATGAACCCAGGTGGTACCTCCTCGCTCTCCTCATCACCATCATCGGGACCCCTCCCCATCCGCCGTCCGAATATAAACCCCGTCCACCCGTTCAAATCCAACACCCTCTCCTCCGCTTCTGGTTCCTCGCCTTCCTTATCGATCCGTCAGGCACCCTTCGCTAGCGGATCCCCGCTCTCTAACCCCGGCGGCGGGGGCGGGGGCGGGGGCGGCGTCCCGTCCTCTTCATTAGCAAGACAACATCATCAGGCCTCAGGGTCGACTTCCTCGACCTCGCGGATCCCGCCTTCGCCTGTTGGGGGTGGATTCCCATTCGCCAGTAGTCGTCCGTCCCCACCTACTTTCGCCCCGTCGAGCCTGGGTGATCGACGGCCCGGGACAAGTGGGAGTGGGGGGAGTGGTGAGAGGGATAGGAGGGTTAGTATGACAGATGGTGGTGGCAGGGCAACGGAGGAGGGTAGGCCGATGCCTTCGAGG
The DNA here is from genome assembly GCA_036936985.1 of Crucibulum cyathiforme. Lineage (NCBI taxonomy): Eukaryota > Fungi > Basidiomycota > Agaricomycetes > Agaricales > Nidulariaceae > Crucibulum > Crucibulum cyathiforme. The sequence goes on from JASFCW010000500.1 coordinate 5,965, forward strand.
AAGAGGTATTCGAGCAGCTTTGGGCATCGTTATGTTGGTAGCGTTGGCAGCACGGGGAGTGGGGCGGGGGTTGTCATTGCTGGAGCGGGGAGTACGGGGAGTGGAGAGGTGGCTGGAAGTGCGGGGAGTGGTGGTGGTGGGGGGTTGGTGGAGAGGAGGGAGAGGAAGGAGAGTGCTGTGGTAAGTGTTTATCTAATTGATTATAGTTACTGCGTTTCCCCTTCTTCCATTCTGGACGTCGCACATACTGCTATTGGGTTGTTTGTGGTGCACTACGATGGTATCATCCCGCGGGAGAGCAGGTTTATAAACCTACTGGCTAAGCTTAGCGCTGATTCTCTTTACGGATGCGCATTGCTGTTGACGTTCGCTCACATTGACTCATCCCGCGCGCTATTCCTTAAATAGTTGGTGTTTCACTGCTATTTATTACATTCCCGCCTTTCTCCATCCTCTTCTGTCTTCCGGTAACCTTTTACAAAGAACTAACGAACATACCAAATTTCAGAACTCATTCTTGAGCACCAACACAGACGACGATGACATCTCCCACTTCGTCCAGGACATCGATTCCCGCAAGCCGCTTAGTGGACGGGACAAGGAGCGCCAGAAACGCGATCGACAGAAGAGTGAAAGCTCGGAATCACGGTCTGATTCAAGGGGAGAAGAGTCGAGTAGAGGCCAGCGACATGATCGGGATACAACAGATACGACTATCAGGGCGAAGGGGAAGGACAGGGAAGCGCCATTGCGAGCGGGGACTGTGTTCCCCAGTGGCACCACCACCACCACCATGACTTCGTCTCCTATGGCATTAACAACCTCACCATCGCCACTTGCACAACAACGAACATCGAGTTTATCATCTGCGACGGCCCTAGTGAACCCACCTACAACTACGCGTCAATTATCAACTTCGCCGACTGCAGCGCAGATGTCGACGTCTCCTAATAGAGGGCCGATGTTGACGAACCAGGGTGAGGTGGAGGAGCGGTTGAGGAAGATGAATGAGGCTTTTCTGAAGAGTTTGGAGGGGATTAGTGGGGGTGCTGGGGGGAGTGTGAGGCGTAAGGAACGGGAGCGGGAACGGGAACGAGAGAGGACACGCGTGCAGCGAGGGGAGAACACGGGTACTGGTTCGGGTGAGGATGTGCACTCCAGGCGGGGCTCAGAAGGTGGTGGATTACGCTCACGGGGAGATTCATCACCGGCGGGTGATGGGAACTCGAGGGGGAGTCCGAGCCCGTTCGCACCTGAGATGAGGTTGAGGTTGGGAGATCGCAAGCAAGGGTCGACTAGTTCACTTGGGCACAGTGCTGGTGCGAGTCAGGGATCGCAGGAGGTTGTTGGAAGGATGGATTTTGATGATGACTCGCGCAGGCAGAGTAGGTATTAGGTATTAACTGTCATCCCTGCTGTTGATCATGAACATCTTTGGAAGGTACTTGTTGTTGTCGTTATTGTATGCTAGATATTTTTCTATATGTATCATTAATGTATCGTTGGAACTGCATGCTTTTACTCTAGGTATGTTACAGCTAAGTTAGGGGTACGGTAGGCAGCTCGTCTTCGTGCTTGAACCATGTCGGCTTTTGTGTTAAAGGCTTGACTATATGCGTCTTTTTGAATGCGTGAATGCACAGAACATCGTCGAGACTGCTCGTCGCTTCTGATGATAATGGCAGCAATCAACAAAACGTCAAGCGCAGGTTCGAACTGGGTTGCCCGGCCCGTTTTGGAAAGGTAGGGTGGGGGCTGGGAGGGACAGTCTTTTTGAAGGTCGGGAAGTAGTTTAGGAAACACAAAGGTAGAGCATATGTAAGGTCAACAAGTTGAATTTGATCTCAGCCGAAATTATACGCTGCTTGAATTATTCTGGTAAGTCATTCCGAGAGTCTCAACAATTTTAATTTTTTAATAAAATTTCTGCGAAGGTTGAACGTAATTATAGTCAACTGCATTCCGGCCTCCGTCATACGTTTCACTCCATTCCAGCCGAAAATGGTGGCTGTCAACAGCAGATAGCGTGTAAGAGCAACTGCAGTTTTTAAATTTAGTAATGAATGCATATTAGGAGCTACGATGCTTACAATGCCCGGGCCTCATTCCGTATACTTAAGGGCAGCTAGTGCCAAGGCAGATCCACTCATCGCCGAGTTTCTTGCAGCTGCAGCCACGAGCCTCAAGTGCTGCGACGTTGGCTTCGGCAGAGGGCATGGCGTAAGCCCCGAGGGTGAATACGGCGAGGACTGTGGAGAAGAGGGCGAGAGTGAATTTCATGTTGAGAGTGCTGGATATGACGGGAGGGTGTGGTTGAGCTTGAGTTAACTCGTTGAGCCTGGTGGAATAAAGTGCGAATGACACCGCTTTTATATCTTCCTGAACATTTTACTTGGAGATCGAGTAGGAGAGGATGTACTGATGAACACATAGATAAAGCACGACCCTGAGGGCGCACCACAAGTCCCAACTGCGATAGATTGTATGTGACAACATGATCTTCCGTGATCCGTGGTGCTGCACTGTTGTATGGATTCCTTCAACGCATGCTGAGATGCTCCAATTTCAAAACTTATAGCATGCACAATGTGACATATACAAGAGCCGTCGGGTTCGTAGTAGTAGGAACATGCCGAGTACGCGAGCACCGACAAGCCCATGACAAAAAACTTGTAAGCCGTGATAGCACCAGAAAAATGTTACTCTATATCATACATGGGATAAAGAAATATGGGGGATAGCCAACGAAGACGAATTAAACTGAGAGCCAGAAGCGGTGTGGAGATAAGAACTTTGCATTGCACCGATGTTAGGTGTGCGTTTCAAAATCATCGCCAAAGATCAAAATGCTGTACTTTCGGGACCGTCGAGAGTAGGCACGGGCCAATTTAGTTGCCGGGAAAGGGGAGCAAGTCGCCTCTGGAATCTGGGCGCAGATGATAGTCGCATAAGGTCGCATATCAACAGGTGTTGGCAAAATCAATGAGTCATATAGCCGTTCGTCAAAGATTACACTCCAATGAGCATGTGCTTTGATGTTCTGCGCGTCTAAGCTTCAATTTGAAATTCACAATTGATGAATATTAGTGGCTGACGGCCATATCAGAATGCAAAAACAAAATAATAGCCATCAGTAGTCAGCTTTTCTTGGCCGCAAGTGGGAGATTGTTCGTAGCAAGTTTTTGTTTTGAGTCTCCCCAGTCTCCTTGAAGTCTCCGAGAGCGAATGACCACAGCGTGGATGGTTTAAAGAGAGCTACGGCGGCTGTGCAGATTTTGAGCTATGTTGTTTTGAAGGATTTACTTGATGCTTCTGGATCAAATAGGACCGATGTAAATATGATATCGTCGATTGATCAGCCTTCCGTCATCGAGCTACCTGCGTTTCTCTGGTGTTTTGTTTTCTCAAAGTCTGCATTCTATCTGACTGTAAGAATTGTACGGGATAAACCTTCTACTAATAGGCAAATAACGAATTACCTCTTTTCTGCTATCATCTACTGCCTTGACAGTTCGGCTCCGTACCACGGTATGTGACTCTTCAACTTTCTGTTTATTAATCGACGGGTGACTTCAAAGAAACTTAATAACGTCCTCTCTTCTACAAAGGACACTGTACCTTTTAAATGATTGACTACAGCTCACAATTCTTTCTCTTCAAGGACAACATAGCACGGCGCGTACTTGCGCACCCAGCTATGACTGACTCCGAAGACTCTGATGAGGGTTTAGATGACTTCTCCTCATACCTTGCATCCGAATCATGGCTTTCCTTCCCTCTGTCCCTCAGAGAAGCCACGTATGAAACACGAATCTCTGTCCCAGATCCAAACTCGGATTCTCTATCTCTAGAAAACCTCTCTCCAGCGTTTATCGATACTCTGATCTCATATGGACTGGCATCGGATATCGATGATGCATTAAAATTTTTGAAGAGATCACTTGAAGGCTATGTTGAAGATGCTTGCTCCCCACCTCCTGCGTGGAAGGCCACACGTGTAAAAGAGTGCGAAATCTGTGACAGAGAGGTACCACTGACGTACCATCACCTGATCCCTCGGTCAACGCATACCAAAGTCCTAAAGAAGGGTTGGCATAAGGAAACGATGCTGGGAAGCGTTGCGTGGCTTTGTAGGTATGTTTCAATTCATTATTTTCATAAGCATCAATTAATATAATTTTTTGTTTTCCAGACCATGTCATTCAGCCGTTCATCATGTTGCGCGAAATGAAGATCTGGCGCGGAATTATTATACTGTAGATTTACTTCTCGAGAGAGAAGATATACAGAAATGGCAGAAATACGCTGCAAAACAGCGTTGGGGCGTAAGAAGAGGATAGCAGCTTAGCTGGCTGTCCTTGAACTTAACTACACATGATAGAGTTGTGATAAAACAGCTATTTAGAACCTTAAAATACCAGTGGGACAAACTTTTGGATGACCGTTGTACCATGCCTATTCGTTTATGGTCCTGGCTAGCACAATTACCCTTGATGTAAGCAATGTAGGATAGTTGAACGCATTTCTTTTCCGTGGACAAAACA
>JASFCW010000501.1:0-10493 GCA_036936985.1 Crucibulum cyathiforme
TTCCTATCGTCAATCGCCTAGATCTGCTTCTTGACTAATCGCCTAGACGTGCTTCTCGTCCGGCTGATAGAATTGAATCTGCGCTCTGCAAGCACTGCGTTGGGGAGGTTTGATGAAGTTTTCCGTATGTGGGGAGGGTGAGGGTAGTTGAACGTAGTGTGGTGATGATTGAGCGGTGTGAAGCACAAGCGGTGGCTGGGGTGAAGAACCAAGAACAAAGGAAGAAAGGAATGCAGACAAAGTGCGTGGCATTTTCTTTCTCCACTCAACGACCTTATAGATTGGCAGACGTTTCGTATCGGCGACGCGTGCTAGTTGGAGGATGCTTGAGAGGTAGAAGTGTAGATAGACTTCAGCGGTTGTTAGTAGACGAGAATGTGAGTAGGAGGGTTGGAGACGTACACCTTAGTTTGCTTCATCTCTACCTGTCTGCCTTCGATTCCAGTCTGCAGTGGAAACGCAATCCACCAAACCTCATTCAACCCAGGGAGATCAACGTAATGGATTTTTTGGAACGCGTGAGACTTGATGCTCATATTTGACGAGAGGCGATTTGGAAAGTAGTGCGGCTGTAAGCTCCGTAGAACGTACGCTGCCGAGCACAAAGCACAACGATCTCTTTAACGTCTGCAGCTACGAAAGAGTGACAACAATGTCCTTTACAAGAAATGTCAGTAATGAGCGTCTAAATCCAAGCCTCAAGGTTTTCGGACAGAAAGGGGCTGAAGGGAACTCACCAGTATGTCCTCCTTGCGGTACTCATTACGAATGTGGGTGTCTAATGCTGACGACGATGACGTACGGTGAGCATGAGTTCAACTTCTTGAATGGCGTGCGGAGGGTGTTCGTCACGAGGACAATGGTAAGGCTCAGGACTGAGGAGACGTTCCACCATCCAGCCAAGGAAGCGGAGACAAGGCGAAGAACAGGCCCGATGTTCCGGTGTCCTTCTCAGGAAGTTTTAGCAGCTGCTTAGCGCCCACCGGGGATTCCCAACTTACGACGACCTACTCAACAACTTCCAGTGATGGACGCGATAGAGGGGGACGGGACATGAGATGGTGTTCGGAACATATCTTCAATCGGCCGAAACTTGGAAAGAAGTGCGTGGCGCTATTCGTTCCCTATACTCGTTCTACTTATGACACTGGAATATAGAAACGCGATGTATGCTCGGAATATCCGCTCTTTCTCCAGGATACCTACAACTTATGTGAGCAGAGCTACATATGTTGTAAGAAATTATGTTTAAGAGATGTAACGATACAGTTTAAATCTCCCTTGCATGTGAGACATGGCACTTTGCTGCTCCTGACGCGAAACATGTCGAGTACACCTACAGAACTACCAGCGACATCTTCAACGGAAAGGGTATCAGAGATGGCTGATAACATTTCCTCAGTGGACCTGACGACAGCTCCAGTCAAACCAGCAGCTGACGTCGCAACCACTCCAATCCATCGAGCTCGCCGCAGTTGACTACACTCCCCTACACATCGTCCAAACCTCCCACGAAGTACCCCCACGCCACCCCCCACATCTCCTGGGCATCAACCCTAATTCTCGGTACGCTCATCCTCACCTACATCAACCTCAAGAACAGCGCATGAATCGTTACCACAATCACGCACGGGCCAAGCTGCACCAGCAGCTTCAATCCAAGATCTAGTGATTGCAAACGAAGGGGGATAAGATCCGCGCGCAGCAGCTCATGTCGAAGGAATTGGAGGTGCTGGAAAAGGCGGGAGTGAGGATGTTCCCAGAGACTTTTGGGCCGCTCATACATGCGCCTGTGATGGCGATCTGGTCCTGGGATGTGTGGAAGCTTTGCACGGTTTCCGCAGAGGGTCTGGCGAGTGGGATTGACTTCATCCCCAATTTGATTGAACCGAGCGTGGTATTGGCTCTTGCTCGTGCTACTACAGGTACTTTATACATACAGGTCAGTATCTTCGACGTCATGTCTATTTCTGCTCTGATCTTTCGTTTCATAGCTATGGAATAGAGAACCCAGTAAAATCCGATTATCAACTACGAAATTGAACATGTTGTCCTATGTGCGCACGCGTTCCGAAAATTTCGTTACGTTGATCTCTCTGGGTTGAATGAGGTTCGATGGATTGCATTTCAACTGCAGACTGGGATCGAAAGCGGAGATGAAGCGAACTATGGTGTACGTCTCCAACCTCCCTACTCATATTCTCGTCTACCAACAACCGCTAATACCATCTACACTTCTAGATCCCCATCTCCATCTCCCAAGCATCTTCCAACTAGCACACATCGCCGATACGAAACCGTCCGCCAATCTATGAGGTCGTTAGGAGCGGAAGTAGAAAGCACCACGCACTCCGTCTTCATTCCTTTCGTTCCTCGTTATTGGCTCTTCACCCTAGCCACCGCTCGTGCTCTCCACAGCTCTCAATCGCCACCGCACTACATCCAACTACCCTCACCCTCCCCACCTGCGGCAAAACGTCATCAAAACCTCCCAACTGCAGTGCTTGCGGAGTGCAGGTTTAATTCTATCAGCGGGACGAGAAGCAGGTCTACTCTAGGCGATTGACGATAAGATGCAGAGGTGACCTTGGAAGTTGGAAGGGTACCAAACCGTTGAACCCGATGAGAAGGAGAAGAAAGGATTGGGGGTCGTGTCTAGACTTGGTCGTCTTTCGTTTGACTGGTCCCCGTTTTCTCTCTTCCACCTGCAGACACGCCAACACCTGACACGCATCTGACCATACGCGTCTTCAACGTCCAATTCACTCCTCAAGACATGACGCGAAGTCGTCTACCAGTGCCAGCTTGCATGCTCTGGGAATGAATACTACGAGGATCATTGAGCGCTGTGCTGTCTGGGATAGATTGGAGCAATTAGACTGATGTGTGATAGGGCTGGGAGCTGCAGGTGTCGATGGCGTTGTTGATGTGAATATGGCTCGTGAGGGTGAATGTGGAAGTTATGAAGGATGCAAGGAAATTCAAGCGTACGTTCTCAACCACTCGTCTTCAAATCTCTTCTTCATTCGCTAACTGGCTCTTTGCTTCCATACAGCTACTTTCCCTCGCTCTAATCTGACCTACCTCTACTCTGCGCTCAACAGGCAGGGCCGTGTCTACACGACTTCACTCGTACTGCAATAGTCCAACGACTATCGACGTGAAGGACTCCAGAGTGTCGTATGAGAGCTTATCCTGTCGTTTAAGCCTACGTCATCAACGAACTTTTTAGTAATCCATCTTCTATCCTTCATCCATCTTCACCCCACCTACCCCCGCTGTCTCCTCCAACCCATCCCCCAACGCCTGGCTCCATGCGAGCAGTAAATCCATCTCTCTTGAGAATCAAACACTGCGCATGCCAGTTCGAGCTCCGAGTCGTTGGGCAGGGGCAATAAACGCAACTAGATGCGATTGGTCCAGGTACATCGGCACTCTCGCACAAAGAACACGTAGACTCAAACGCGGGGGATCGGAGGCGCGGATAGAGGGCTGAGGAATTGTCTCCAATTCGTCTTCAATGAATCGGGCGATGTATGCGGACGACCGCACTGCAATCCTGGTGCGGCGAAATCTGCCACCCAATATAACGTACACATCCATAACACTGGGTCTCATGGCATCTGGTCGAAGGTGAGTTATGTCTTGGCATTGTGGTTCGAGTTGAGCTGATGGAGAAGTAGCATAACACGCGAATGCCAGGCTCCAGTGCCAGGCGTCTCCGCCCGATTGACTTATAGCCCCAATGCTCGGTTAAGACTTGACTGCAGATGTGAAGGTGTGTTTACGCGCGCAAGAGGCTGTGGATGTGCAAGGAAATGGAATATTCGGGTACGAGACCTCGTAGAAATCAGTCTATGGCATTTTGTACACGTCTGTATTGCTAAGTTGACGGATGGAAGTCCGTTCTTTGCAGGTTCAGTCATAACTTCACAGGCACGCTTAGATGCTGGAGAAGTAAGCTAATTATAACTTCATTGCGTCCAATATCAAAAGATACTATACAAAAATTGCAGTCAATCCAAATACTAGCTGGTTTATCCATAGAAACCACGGTGCTTGGAGCGTCGTTTATTAAAGCGTATCGATATTAAATGTTATCTACAGGCACACCTCTCCGGACACATTCACTGTCGTCGAATCTTCGCCTACCGACCTAGAGACAGCACAGTATATAGTTACGTTCAGGTGTGAAACTCCCATCACATGGGTTGCTGACAGAGTTGACGGAGCTGGGCTTGTAACTGACCTGAATACGAATGTGACTGAAGACACATACGAAGAGGCGTGTTCTCCCGAGCTGGGAAGACAGGTACTCGCATGAGGAGCAGCGATGTACTGGACACCACCCACGTTTGAGATATTCAGCAACGATGTCGCGATAGGATCGAGGATGCAGATGGCCCCTCTTGGATCGATGATAGCGGCAATGGTGATATACATGTATGTGTTTTTGTACATTGATTCGACGCGAATACCAGCCATCCTGCACTGCAGTTGTTTGTCCTGTTCATCCTCATCCAAACACTAGCGTCTGTTCTGCATGCACAGCTTGTACGCATCGTCTCGCTGTACATCAATGATCCGCTCCCAATCGTACGGACGCTTTACGGTAACGGAGACGCCGCGTCTACTTGGGAGTATGAGAACCAGAAGAGATTCGGAGCGGAGAGGAGACTGAGGAAGACAGGCTTGCAGTGATTGAAATGATCAACAAGAGCTTTGGAGTGATGAAAGATGGAAGCCGTTGAAAGAAGGATTGTTCCCACTGGCTTTAAGGTTGAATGTAGTGTACAGTCACTTCAACCTCCACGGTACTTTGGGATCACTTTGATGCAATGATATTTCCGTGCAAGACATCCTTGTCACGAAGAGTATTAAAGAAGGTCTTTTACTATCTCTGCACGTCCACGTAGCACCTGTGACCCTAGCCCGAAGATCCAGAAGCGCAGCAGTGGCTCCAGAGTTGAATGACGTGAACGACAATGGAGGAACTAGGAACTAGGTTAGGGATGTGCAGGACGGGGAGAGGGTGCGTGTGTGCAATGGATGGCGGGCGATGTGGTACATCTGGACGACGCGCTATACCATCGGGCGACATGGTATACCCCTAATGACGGGTAGTCGTGGGCTTTTGCAGTACGAGTGATGCGTTGTAGGTTCGGTTTCATTTGATAAACACAGAGCACAAGCATCACAGACTCTGTATGAAGACGGGGAGCCAGTTAGTGAAATATTCATTAAGAGGTGCAAGGAGGGTTGGGAACGTACGCGTGAAGATATTGGGATGCCCACAATTTGAAGATTTGCGTTCGATCAATATCTCTAGGTTTGTTCTATGCTATGTCTATGCACTCTAGTGTGTCCTAGACACACGGCATGCGGGAATCCTGGTGGAATCCGTTCAGCTAGATATGCCGAGGGAGGAGGGTGGACGTCGAGGGTTTCGATGAGAAGGGACGGAAGGTAGGTCGACGTGGGGTGACGGACGGACAGGCGCATAGGAAGCCACGTTGGGGCAGGCCAGTGTAAAGGGACGGGATCGTTTGATGGAGGAGAATTGGCTCGAAGTTCGATGAGAGAGAAGGGCTGAGGGGATGTGAGTCCGTTCTGTGAGAGAGGGAGGGACGGGAAGATGAGCCGGAGGGCGCGCTCACGAGCCAGGCACCTGAATTGTAAGCGCGCTAAATTGCTCTTCGCTTCGTTTTCGTCGAGCTCATTCGGTTGCTTGTGCATTTCTTTTACCGACATCATCCTTCTTGAATTCTTTTTCACTCCGCTTGAAGGCTCTCTCTCCTACTTGCAAGATTCCTTCATGGCCGGAGTTCTTGCTATCAGTGCAGCTACTGGCGTCTGCTCCTCGAGCTTCCGAGCTTATTTACAATGAACTTTCGTGTAGGTACTATGCACAACCAGCGTTAAAGATAAAAGACATCCAACCCACTGCTCATCAAGCTCTTGTAAGACTCGTCGCGAGTAGCAGATGGGATTTGGATGGATGAGGCGATCGCTCGTATGTTTTCACTCAAGTATTGCAGTATTGCCTCGTTGGCTAATATTATCTCGTTGTATAGCTAGAATAATTGCGCGACTACTTCATAGACCTTGTCTTTGAATGACTGCTCCATCCATCCAACCCCATCGTCGCGCCGTTCATGTTACCACTTGTCACCCTCGTCGTCCCTTCCGAACGACATCAGTCCGTGTTACTCGAGTCCTTGAAGTCTAATATGAATATCGGCACATGGCTTCTACAAGAAAACCTATGGGGAAGCTGCAGTGTAATCTCATGAGAGAGATGAGTGAGATTACATACCATTGTAGAGAGATGGATGGACGATTAGATGCGGTTTATTCGTACGTCCTTCAATTTCCTTCTGCCATCGAATTTGTACCTAATATGCACCAGTTCTTTCTCTTGTATCCGCTCAAACAGTCGCTCGATCTTCCCTTGACGACTATTTTTCATCCATTTCAAGCGGCCCCTCGGTCCTCGCCTCAGTGAGACGATCCTCCACTGAATTCCTGCTTCGCTGCTAAGCAAACTTGAAGCATACACCATTACGACTATTACATCGCTACTTAGAAGATCAGTACCCCATCCCAGCCTGCTCTGCGATTCGATGGCGATGATGATGGCTTGCATATGCTAATAAACGAAAAGATCCGACGGAGACTCCGCTTTTAGTGGCCATGGATGGGTATGCATGTTTTCGACGCTAATTTGATTGGACATTTTTGCTGATGGGATAAGATTGTGTAGTTGGATACCTCTAATCTCTCGGATTCAAACGACTGCTTGATCTGCCCTGTTTCTTGCGACTGTCGTCTTTCATCTCACGTTTGTTCAAGCTCGTATCCGTCGTTGCGTTTAGCGTCAGGTGACGGGTGCTAGAGAGGCTGCGGCTCTTCGACTTCTGCTATTCGGTGTCTGGCAGTACCGGCATTTGCTGTAGGCGTGTGTTGGAAACATGGGAGTATGCTTATTCAACTAAGGAGATGATGCGGTTGACGATTTCTAAGAAGTTCAAGCATGTTACTTAGGATAAACAAATCAATTATATTCGTGTTAACTAGATTACAAGAGCGCCAATGACAATTCCTCTTCATCTTATAGCACCATATATCAAGTTTACAGCAACCACACTGGAAGTTGATGCCGCGTTCTTGGTGACACCGCACTCAAGTAAAGAACTCGCTCGATATTGCGTGGGATCAAAGGCCAGCAGGGTATGGAATCGAGCGGAGCGGACTTGACGCAATTTCAACAAAGGAGTACATCGTTCGGTTGAATATGATGTTTTGCAAGGGCAGGGTCGAGTTTAAGTAGGATCAATGGTTAGGGACGAGCAGGTTGCGGGCATCTCCGACTCAAATCGCGAGAAAGTCAGCGCCGATAATAACGGGGTATGGAATGAATGTTAAAGCACCAGCCGATGCTTGTGGGTCAGAGAAATGGCGGGATGTTGAATCTACAGCACGAAGTCAATCATAGTAAGCATAGGCATCGAATAAATGCACACCTGGCCCACTAATAATGAACGCACAGATATTCCTTTTCTCGTGTGGCCATCCCTGCAGTTGCTCCCTGACCCACCTTCACAAACACCAGCCCCTTCAAAGGAGAAGATGAGCACACATACACAACTTCCGGACAAACTCCCCTATCAATCCACCCCCCGAAGGCCTGATATCTCTCAAAGATCTCTAAGATTTGCAAATCCTTTTGGTAGGTTGGTTGTTGCGGATGACTCGCGTCTAGGGCATACGGGTTAAAACGTTTGGAAGGCCGCTAGCTCCATGCTTTTGTGTGCAAGCAGGAGTAATAGCCGAAGCATGTTGTTATTCTCTAGTGCTGAAGATGAGCAGGAGAGGTCGCCCAAGATAAAGATTCGACGGGACGTCGGAGGAAATGAGCTGGTGAAGGAGTTTGGAGGGGCACCGTGATCCTAACAAGGCGTATAAAGGACTAGTATAGCAAAGAATGGGCAAATAACGGGTTCAATTACTCAGAAGGAGAATAGACAGGTGATCAGTAGGAAGTTTGGAGGATGAATGCGGGCACGGTTGAGGGTGATGCAGCCTCTGCACCGAAATCGTCAGAGGACAAGTAGTCAATGAGGATGGAGACGCACATATGCATAAGAGGCCACCATCCACTCCTACATCTGACCCTTCGCAAAAAAAGCATAAGTCTAGACTGGAGAGATGCAAAATGCGCCTGCAATAAGTAGACGAGATGGAGCCACACGTGCAAGGACAGATAGGCATGCTCACTGAAGACTGCCGAGGACGCAAAAATTTAGCGTAGAGGCTTAATACCAATGATATGATTACTTTAGTGGTCCAGTTGTAAGATGAGGTGCATAGACGAATGGTTGTGCGATCTGCAGTAAGCGATGAGCTGAAGAAATCGCTTGAGCAGCAATTCAACTTTACTCTCACACGTGACTTTGGCAGCTCCGATTTCCGATATCCGGACATGCTGATCTTGATCATCGATATCGTCCTTGCTCAGAACCTCCATCTTCTGCACCTCGCAAGCTCTCAGACAGATACCTCTCGAGTTCTTACCGACACTGCTTTATTCACAATGCCCTTCTTTAAAGAAGCTTCAAATATCGAGGTTCATAACAGTACTATGATAGAAAATCAAATCAATCATTATCATGGGACTGGCCCACGGGGTGCGTGAACCTTAACTTTCTAAACCTTACATTCACTTCATTGTGTAGATTTAGATTACGCCATTTCATATGTTGGTGATGCTGCGTATACTCGTCCTGAACCTGTTGCAAGGTGTTACCCTGGCACTCGTTTGGAAGTCATTGCTAAGATAGAAAAGTGGATCAAAGACGGTGACCGTCCCGTACTCTGGCTCAATGGATCTGCTGGGTCCGGTAAATCTGCTATATCCCAAACTATTGCAGAGCGCAATGAAAAAAGAATATGTGCTAGTTTCTTCTTTCTCCGTGGTGCGGGACAGCGAAGCCGGATACAGTTCCTTATTCCCACTCTAGTTTATCAGGTCGCTCTCTCTATGCCTATCGCCAAAGGAATCATTGAAAATGTATTGGAAGAAGAGCCTGGCATTTTTTATCATCAAGCTTTAAAATACCAGTTAGAAAAACTTCTGATTAATCCTGTACAAGTGGCACGAAAAGATCTCTCCGAAAAGGAGAGCCTCATTGTCATTGATGCTCTGGATGAATGTGATGACAAAGAAGAAATGGCTGAATTCATTGAGGCCATCACTACCTTATGCAATACTCCTTGTTTTCGACTACCCTTTAGGCTTTTACTTACAAGCCGAGTTGAAAAGTATATTCAGGAACAGTTTAATGACCCAAAAATGCAATCTATTATGAATTATATGTCCTTGGAGCACTTTAATGCTACAAAAGACATTCAGCTGTATTTGGAAGAAAAATTATCTGCAGTATATATACGCAACTATAACATCATGCGTAGTATACAATGGCCATGGCCTTCAATGGATCAGCTTAAACAGCTTTCTAGGAATGCAGAAGGATCATTTGTTATTGCATTCACATTGGTCAACTTTATTGAAAAAGGAGAGGGCAACCCCCAGGATAAATTGGAAAAGGCGTTAAATATGACAGATGGACTTGATCCTATCTATTATCAAGTGATTACCACAGGTCTTCCAAAAGAGAAGATCATGTTGGGTATTTTTCAAAAAGTTTTAGTAGTTGTTGCCTTGGCAGAAGAACCACTATCCATTGCTGCTATTGGCATAATGCTACAGAGTAAGACCTACCATATAGCTGATATGCTTTCAAGACTTCAAGCTATACTTCTGATTCCTGGAAATGATGATGAGCCTGTAAAACTGTTTCATACATCACTCAGGGATTATCTGTGTACAAAAAATCGCTCTGGAAATCTCTTTATAGATCTGTGGCAAAGCCATGCAATGCTTGCTATTAAATGCTTGCAAGTGGTTGTGGAGTACTCAACAACAGAAAAGAGTCACATAAATAAAAGCATTAACTCATATGCTTGTGATTACTGGTTACATCACTTAAATCAAGCTGTTAAAAAAAATGCACCAGATAAACTATTGCATAATGATACATTAAAATCATTATTGGATTGCTTTTTATCACAATCAGTGATATATTGGTCTATACAATTGAAAGATTTTTCAAATGTAAAAATACTGAATGAAATAATGGTAAGTGTGTGTTATTATTACAGTAACTTAGATCATATATATTTGACAACAGGGATTAAAAAATATACCAAACTATGTTAATGATATATTTGAAGATTGCAAGAGATTATTAGAGGTAGGCTATGTTAATCATGAAGAGGTAACCAATGCTGAGGAATATTAAATAAATATCATAGAATGTAAGTGGCCCTTCACAATTGCAGTGCATTGATTAGTGATATTCTGATCCAATGACAGTTTGTGAGTGGTATTCTCAACCTCAGTACATTAATCAGTGACATTCTGATCCAATGAC
>JASFCW010000502.1:0-10475 GCA_036936985.1 Crucibulum cyathiforme
TTCATATTCCATTCAAGATTGTAAGCACTCTTTTTTGTATATAAACTTTGGTCATTGAAACTGCATTTCAGCAAGAGGAAAAGACTACCAAACCTGTGTTATAATGGTACAGAGATCATATATGTTTGTCTTCCAAGTAAGTCTGATATCTTTATGCCCAATTGTAAAGAATCCTATCCTGTTGAAGCAAGGACTTGAATGCATGGCAAATTTCTCAACACAAGAATAATTGGTATGAGCTGCCTTCATGCAAAATAACTGCTATTCACACTATAAACAGAATGTCATGCAGTCCCCAATATGAATTCTACTTATTTCAATCTTTAAGCCCAAATTATGAATCAAAAAGGCTGATTAAATGGATTGGGGGATGAGAAGAGATGAAGGCTGAGAGTGAACCTCTAAGATTGATGATTTAATACATTATACCACTACCAAACTCATTATAGACTCCAGACTGGTGAAATACACATGTCAGGGTTGGGATGGGATATCAATATTACTTGGATAGCCAGCACTTCAAAAAAGCCCTAACTCCCTTGTACTGTTAGACCCGGTCCAAAACCTGTTATTTAGAGTTAATAGAATATGTATAGGGTTACTGAATCTGATTTGAGGGCCACTGAGCAAGAACTGAATGCATGGTAAGTTACCGAGGGTAGTGTGGTGCTTTAACAAGGTGCAAGGATGATTTGAGAGTGAAGTGTCGAGTCTGGTAGCTGGAGCAGAGGCTCAACAGCTATGATTGAGTTACCGAGAGGGAGATCGTAGATGAGGGAAGTGGGAATGAAAGATCTGGCTGGAGTGAGGCTCTACAGCTAAGGGATGATCAGGGAGGATATGGATCACTATGAGACTTGAAGACGAGGGAGATCCAAGCCAATATAGATGGATTGAGACAGATATAATTGGAGAGGATTGAATCCAGTATGTAGAAGATACTGAGACAAGATATATGATATATGACCGAAGATCAAATAGGAAAATATAAGCATCCCTAGCTTCTATGGATGTATAGGGTTTTTATAGTAATGGTAGCTAGTTACTGTCTAGGGTTTCGAAGGGAAGTAAGTGGGTCATTTGGTATCTAAGTGGAATGGTAACATATAGGAGGTATGTGGCTGTTACTAGTATGAACAACTTGGTAAGTATTTGCCAAGTATGAATATATTGGTAACTTGTGTGGATCATACTAAGGTTGTGCGTAATACCCTTGGCTGGGGTGGGGGGTGCGATCACATCTGGAAGGGTGTGGGTGACCCATATGCAACGTGGCTGTGGGGTATGGATGATAGCATGAAGTATGGGTGGTGTCCTGTGTAGATGAGGCTCGGTAATTTGTCGTGGTGGGGGTGGTCGGCTCAGAAGTGGAACCAATAGGTTGGCATACCTCAGTGAAGTTGGTAAGTGTGGATGAGGCTTGGTGAATTGGAGGAATGTTTAGAGGGGAAAGAAACGAAGGAGTAGAGGGGAAAATGGGTAGGGTTGTGTCATGTACATTACTGCCAAAAGGTCCTTCACATCCTCACCAGAAGGCCCTTTGCTTTAATAGTGTATGATTAGTAATAATGAGCACTGAATTTATGCTTGATGATCTCAAATACTACATGTGGAATATTAACATGGGAAAAAAAAACAGTATTCATTGTGCTGAATTTTTGCACAAGCTCTTTATATGCAGAATATTAGCATGAGAAAAAAGACAATGGCCATCATGCTGAATTTACACATTAGCTCTTTATATGTGGAATATCAGCAATACTTTACCACCCCCTACCTTTCCACAAGGATTCCACCTGGATTCCAAATTCCAGATGGATTCCTTGTGGACTCCTAATAGATTCCATGGACCATTGATTTTTTGTATTGTCTATTAATTAAGTAAATCATAAATATTTGAAATCCACTAGGAATCCATGTGGATTCCTTTTTATCATATAAATGCATAATAAATCAGTAAAAATCAGGAAAAATCAGGAAAAATACAATAAAATCAGATAAGCCTAAGTAAATACAAATACATGACAATACATACAGCGTTCTATGGGGGTGGAGGTGCTGGGTATGTTGTGAGAGGCAGGGGTGGATGTGCTGGATACATTGCCAATGTGAGAAATGGGGGTGGAGGTGCTGGGTATGTTTTGAGAGGCAGGGGTGGAGGCGCTGGGTATGTTGCTGATGTGAGAAACGGGGGTGGAGATGCTGGGTATGTTGCAAGAGGCAGGGGTGGATGTGCTGGATACATTGCTGATGTGAGAAATGGGGGTGGAGGTGCTGGGTATGTTGCGAGAGGCAGGGGTGGAGGCACTGGGTATGTTGCTGATGTGAGAAACAGGGGTGGAGGTGCTGGGTATGTTGTGAGAGGTGGGGGTGGAGGTGCTGGATACATTTGCTGATGCAAGAAATGGGGGTGGAGATGCTGGGTATGTTGCAACAGGCAGGGGTGGATGTGCTGGATATGTTGCTGATGTGAGAAATGGGAGTGGAGGTGCTGGGTATGTTTTGAGAGGCAGGGGTGGAGGTGCTGGGTATGTTGCTGATGCAAGAAACAGGGGTGGAGATGCTGGGTATGTTGCAAGAGGTGGGGGCAGAGGTGCTGGATATGTTGCTGATGCAAGAAATGGGGGTGAAGGTGCTGGGTATGTTGCAAGAGGCAGGGGTGGATGTGCTGGATACACTGTTGATGTGAGAAACAGGGGTGGAGGTGCTGGGTATGTTGCAAGAGGCGGGGGTGGATGTGCTGGATACACTGCTGATGCGAGAAATGGGGGTGGAGGTGCTGGGTATGTTGATGATGTGAGAAGTAGGGTTTGAGGTGCTGGGTATGTTGCAAGAGGTGGGGGTGGAGGTGCTGGATACGTTACTGATGCGAGAAACAGGAGTAGAGGCACTGGATATGTTGGTGTTGCCAGAGGTGGGGGTGGAAGTGCTGGGTGTATCTTCATTGTGAGATGTGGGGGTGGAAGCACTGAGCATGTCTTTGCTGTGAGAGGTGGGGGTGGAGGTGGCCATTGGGCATGTTGTTGTTGTGGGAGGTGCAGGTGGAGGAGCTGGGTACATTGTCTTCATTGCAGGAGTAGAGGGACTGGGCATGTCATTGGTGCTGGTCTTCAGGTTGGTGCTCCTGGTGTGCTAGGCTCCTGTGGTGCTTCCATCGCTGGTGCTGTCAATGAGTAAGGTGGGTAAGTGTGGATGGGGTGCAATTATGTGCCTGCTTCCTCGTCTCCTTATTCTCCCAGCCCTTCCTACCATGTCCTGTTGCCCTCCGTGATCCCCAGCCAAGTTGTGATTGTTGAGGGCTTGGTTTAGGACTGAGAGATGTGTCAGAGGTGGTAGTGATCATCTTGAGGTGGCATTGTCAGCTGCAGAGAGGATGGTGGTGAAGAGGAGGTAAGTGGCAATGAGAGTGAGAAGTGTGGAGTGGGAGTGGGGGTGGTGGAAGAGGTGTGGGAGCAGAATGTTGAACAAACCATTCAACTGTCACAAGCACGCCATGTGCCTCAGTTGCATGACAGGCCAGAACAAATGGTATGAAAAGGCATTGATGTGTACAGTTTAACAATGGCCCTATGGCTCAGTGGTTATGAGTACTGTTGCTGTGATGCTTATTCATCATTATTATGTAGTGGGTTCAATTCCTGTTTGTGGCATTTAATTATTTTTAATTATATTAAGCCTAAGTAATGTATATAACATAAATTCCCTAGAATATATAAAATATATGGAATATCCTGAAAGAAACCTTGGAATCATTCCATTTCCATTCCATAATTATTGTAATGATTAGCAGAGTAAATGAAATGAATAGGAAAAATTGTAATGAAATTAATTGATATATTCCACTTGGATTCCATTTGGATTCCATGGATTATAGGGGGAATCCTTGTGGAAACATGGGGGGTGGTAAAGACCTCAATCAAATCATGGACAGGGTGCTCCTGTCCTTCTTCTGCCAATTAGCTTTTAAGCTATCATTGTTGATTGTTGGTACAGGGTCCATTCCTTCAATGATTCCCATCACTCCTTGATTGGTTAAGATGTCCATCATCTTAACTTTCCAAACAGAGTAATTCTCAGCTCCCTTAAGTGGTCAATCTGATAAACATTGGAACAAGTTGTGGTCTCCATGATGTGGTTCATGATAAGGTTTAGTTGTGATTGTGATGATCAAAGATATGAGGGCAAGTAAGGATGTGAGGATTATAGTGTAAGGCTGGGGCCCATAACCTATTGGAAGAGTAGTTGGTAGATAAAATATAATGAATTGAATAAATAACTACTGGCCTCTTACAGAGGCCTTAAATACTAAGTAACTGATTTACTAGAATATACTACAATTAACTACAAGCATCTACAGTCTGTCAGATTGGTAATCTGCTGACTAAGATCTGAGTAAGCATGTTGTGTGCTAAGCCTGCCAGGTCAGCATCTGGAGTTGCCTTATGCCAGCAGCTTTCCAACAGGGGAGATGGTGAGGGAGGTGGAAAGCAGCAGTGGGCATTGCTGGCAGTCAACACTGATGCATGTGAACAATGTCACATGATTTGGCTAATTATGTTTGCATATCTTGCATGTACTTACACCAGTAATTACCAAGTATTTACTGCATGAAATATTCTATTAATTCAACATTAATTAGTCTAAATACTCATCACAACCAAAAGTGATGTTGTGGCCGAGTTTTTCCCACAATTAAAATCTACTCACACTCGCTCATAAATGCTATATAAAATGAATTGTGGTATAACTAGATAAAAATACTGTACATATAGAATCTGTGGGTTCTAAAGTAGAAGTATGTAAGGTTAAGATTTCATGTGATCACCTTTTGCTGCCAAAATAGCTGTAACACATTCTGGCATGCTTCTAATGCATTTGTTAATATTCTCAATGAGTAGCTCATCCCTTGCCAATAAAATAATAGTGCAAAGCTTCTCAATATTTGAAAGAGGGTGTGGGGAGTGACATAGGATGGTTTTTAAATCCAGCTAAGTGGATTCAATTGGGTTTATATCAGGTGAAGTTACTGGGTGCAAGAATAGGAATGTTGTGATGAGCAACTCATTGCATTGTTGATTTGTTTCAATGACTTGGAGCATTATCCTGTTGAAGATTCATGGGCAGATATGTCAGGAGAAGGGATTTGTATATTTTAAACAGAAGAGTTCCTTGAACCATTGAAGTAAATTGACAATACAATGGGTTGGCTCTTCATTGAACATTCCACTATTCTTACACCTATCAACTTCATCTGATATAAACCAAACTAAATCCATTTTGCTGGATTTAAAAATTATCCTATGTCTTCTCCACACCCTCCTTCAGATATTGAGAAGCTTTGTACTATTATTTTATTGGAAAGGGATGAGCTACTCATCAAGAATATTAACAAACACATTAGAAGCATGCCAGAATGTGTTAAGACTATTTTGGCAGCAAAAGGTGATTGCAGGAAATTTTAACCTTACATACTTCTACTTTAGAACCCACAGATTCTATATGTACAGTATTTTTATCTAGTTATACCACAATTCATTTTATATAGCATTTATGAGTGAGTGCAAGTAGATTTTAATCGTGGGAAAAACTCGGCTGTGACATCACTTTTGGTCATGATGAGTATAATGGTAATGTTTATTGTAATCAGAGTATTTGTTTGCCATAAGATAAATAACCTTATGAAGTTATATGCATTAAGAAATTGTATATGCATTAAGAAGTTGTATTTACATTATATAATTACTAGCTCAGGCTGTGGCCAGTCCCATGGACTCTGAGTGTCCAAGTCCATGTCCAATCAGATTTTACTCAGACTTGTCAGGCATGTCAACACTACTCTATACCAGAGAGTGCCAAGGTCAATACACAAATTACAAACTCTTAAGAAGAAAGGAGAATAGTGGAGGTATGAGACCAATAGTATTGGTGGTAAGAAACAACCAGCTAAAGACTACAGAATAGTGTCTACAACTACTACTATATATACTGAGAAACACTTTCATAAGGAGTCATGGTAAGGGTGAGTCAAACATATGTACTACACATGTATTTAAATAACTATTACTGTGCACTGCAGCTGCATACTGTGACATGCACTACAAATGTGTTAAACTAATAATAGAATGAAATGAAATGAATACTACTAATGCATGTTATCCTCATGTGTCAACATGGGTCAGCTTTTGTTTGTTCTTGTCGTGGAAATTATAAACAACTGTTCAATAATTAGAAAAGAAAACTAAAAGAAATAATGAAAATAAACAGTTCATGACATTACCCCCTCTCTAAGAATCACATCCTTGTGATCAGACTGCTTCCTCTGTTGCCATTTCTCCCATTGCTCCAAGACATATTGATTTGTTGAGTGGGTTGTCTGGTATATCGTGGTTAGCGAAGTGGGTGGCATAGATGATGACTGTGAAGACAGTGATGGCAATGACAGAGACAAGTATTCTGATTGCAATACTCACAATGGTTTTTGGGGTCCATATGAAGTCCATAGTGTTCCAGGGGTTCTGGGTGTGGTTTTGAAAGAGTGTTGTGGTATGATGAGTAGTGAATGTGTCTGTAATCTGGGAGTGGCTGGGTGATTTTTATGGAATTCCTCTACAAGTTCAAGGCTATTTTCTAGGTTACCAATAGGTTCCCATGTTCGGGCTTCCTTTGGGTAATTCTTCCAATCAATCAAATATTTCATTACTGGTTGTTGATTGCAACTGCATCCTGATTGTTTGATCCTACTGTCCAAAATAGCTTCAACCTCATATTTGGGTTGTCCATCAATGATGTCCAGGGGTGGTGGAGGTTCCTGATTCTGGAATGACAATGTTGGTTCCGAGAATGGTGTCAACAGGGATTCATGGAAAACTGGGTGTTTTTGTTTCCATTGAATAGGTAACTTTAACTTGTAAGCTGACGATCTGATTTTCTCCAGTATTTCAAAGGGTCTGTATCATTTGTCTTCCAGTTTTTTAGCTGGATGATCCATTGTGATGTTGACCACTTCAAGATAAACCTTATCTCCAGTTTTGTACTCCCATGATGGTTTTGTAGATCTGTCATAAAAGCACTTCATGTTTTCAGCAGTGATTTTAAGGCTTCAGCTTCTTGACATATGCATGTCATCATATCAACATATTCCTGGACACTTTGAGTTTTGACTATCCCTGAGGGTTCAATTCCTTTCCATGGATGTTGTCCTGAGTTTAGGAAGAATGGCAAGTAACTGGTTGACATATGAACCTTATCATTGTAGGAGAATTCTGCAAGCAACATCCATTCAGACCAATTGTCTTGTCTGTGATTGACAAAGATTCTGAGATAGAGTTCAACTTCTTGATTGACTCTTTCTGTTTGTCTGTCTGTCTGTGGATGATAAGCCGTTGACAGGTTCTGTGACATTCCTAGTAAGCTGAATAAATCCTTCATAAACTGAGAAGCAAATTGAGGTCCTCAATCACTAATCACTCATTTGGGAAGTCTGTGGTTCCTGAAGATGTGATCCCTGAATTCCTTAGCAACTCCCATAGATGTTATCTTGATTGTTGTAGGGATGAACTTGGCTGCTTTGGTAACCAATCTACTATAACAAGGATGGCATTTGACCCTAATGATGCTGGAAAAGGTCCAATTAGATCAACCAATATTATTTCCCATGGTTTAGTCGGAATCACATTAGGTACTAATGGTGCTGCAGGTGAAGTTCAATTTGGCTTAGTCCTTTGACAGACTTTGCATCCATTGATGTACTTTCGAATGTCTGCTTGTAATCTGGGCCACCAATAGTTCCTTGTGATCAACTCTTGGGTTTTATATTGTCCTGGATGTCTGGTTGTTGTTGTGTCATGGTGAAGATGAATGATCTCTTCTCAAAGTTTCTTATCTCTGGGTACATAGATTCTGTGCATCCATGTAATAGTCCCATCTTCAAGTTCCTTCCAACTGTTTTCCTTGACTGCTAAATTCCATTCAATGGCTTTGTCTCTATTTTTAGATGCTCATTTGATCCAAGACATCAGAGCTTCATCAATTCCTACAACATTGTGTTGCTGAAAATATTCTGGTTTGAGCATTATGACATTTCTGTTGTCATTTACCCCCTTCTCATGACCTGCTCATCTTAAGAGGAAGTCTGCTTTAGCCAACTGTTTTCCTGCTTTATGTTTGAATGTGAAATGGAATTCTTGCATTTCAGTTACCCATCTAGCCTGTCATTGGTTCAACTTCTGAGGTTTTCTGAAATATTCAAGATTTTTATGATCTGTCCAGATCTCAAATATTTCTTTGGCTCCTAACAGATATTGCCTCCAATTGTCTAATGCCATCATAATTGCTAGCATTTCCTTATTGTATATCTCATAATTTCTCTCTGTGATATTTAAAGCATGAGATATAAAAGCTATGGGTCGCCAGGTTCCATCAAGTTGCTGCTGAGATAGAATTCCACTGTTTGCAAAGTCTGAAGAATCTACTTCAACACAATATTTTCCTGAATCATTAGGCATTGCTAATACAGGTGCTGATGTTATGCGTTTCTTCATTTCTGCAAATGCATCATCCTGTTCCTTTGTCCATTTCCAAGTATTGTTTCCTGTTAATTCCATTAAAGGTTTGGCTACATGTGCAAATCCTAATATGAAA
The DNA here is from genome assembly GCA_036936985.1 of Crucibulum cyathiforme. Lineage (NCBI taxonomy): Eukaryota > Fungi > Basidiomycota > Agaricomycetes > Agaricales > Nidulariaceae > Crucibulum > Crucibulum cyathiforme. Next base: position 8,641 of record JASFCW010000502.1, read on the forward strand.
CATCTATAGAAATTAACAAATCCTAAGAGTTGTTGAATGTCCCTCTTGTTCTGGGGTGTTGGCCATTCAACTACTCCTTGGATTTTTGCTGGATCCATCCTGACTTGGTTATGAGAGACTAGAAGACTGAGATATTCTACTTCTGCTTGTTCAAATGTACATTTTTCTGGTTTCAAAAAGAGTTTATGATCTTTGAATTTTTGTAAGACTCTTTTCACCATGATATGGTGTTCTTCAAGTGTGGCTGTGAAGATAAGTACATCATCCATATAGATAATGACTTTTCCTTTATCTATTTCCTGCTTGAATATTGCATTCATCATAGTTTGGAATGTTGCTGGTGAATTTGTTAATCTGAAGAACATAACAAGCAGTTCGAATAATCCTCTGTTGATGCAAAATGCTGCTTTCCATTCATCTCCTTCTTTGATCCTGATGTTGTTGAATCCCCATTGGACATCCAATTTTGTGAAGTACCTTGCTTTCCTAAGCTTATCAACTAGTTCTTGAATAGGCAGCAGAGGGCATCTATTCTTGATCATGATCCCACTATATTAAAAGACAATGGTCCCCATTTGGTGCGTGTGAATTGCTGTATATGGTCCGTGTGAACGGCTGTATATGGTCCGTGTGAATCGCTCTATTTAGTTCGTGTGAATCATTCTATATATGGTCCGTGTGAATGGCTGTGTATGATCTGTGTGAACTGGAAAAAGGGTCGCAAAAGGGTCTTTATTATATAATAATGTAATTACTAATCAGGCTCTGGGTGTACTGGATATAACCCGGTGATAACAGGCTTTAACAGGTGATAAAGGTGATAATCGGTGATAAGGATTTTGCCAATGCGCAGCATGGCCTACACATCTTAATTTTACCTCTTCTCTGTCCTTTTCCTCCGTTTTTTTTGCTACTTTCACACATTTTATCATGTATGTTTGTTTTATCTAACTATTTCATACACTGACATTTGCTTTCCCTTCCTTTTTGAGCAGCAGCTGTCTGGCTTTCTTGAATGTTCTTAGGCATTCTCAGGTTATCAAAACCCTGTTTCACCCCTATTTACATCCTATTTCTCTGTATTGTTCGCATTTTTGGATGTTATATGTTATTAAATAATGTTATAATATATGTCTGATTGTTTTACATCCAATGAGTGTGCTAATAAAAGGATGGGATTGAATAGGAAGCAATGTAAGACAGTGAAGGGGATGGATGGGATGGAATCAGTGAATATAATTGATAGGATTGAATGATGGGAGAGGGAGTGTAGGTTCATGGGGAGGGGGAGAGGGATGGGATTGAAGCAGAAAGAATGGGAACAGGAGTACTATTGGAGAGTGGAGAATGGAATTTCAGGGGTGGAATAAGAAGGAGAGTATAGTAGGAGAGTGGGAGTGGAATTGAATGAGAAGGGAGTGGGGATTGAATTGAATGAGAAGGGGAGTAAGGGGATTTTGGGGTTGAATGAAAAGTGGAGTATAAGAGAGGGGGTGGGATGGGATGGGATGGGATAGGAGATGGGATGGGATGGGATGGGATGGAATGGGATGGGATGGGATGGGACGGGATGGGATGGGATGGAATGGGATGGCCACAGGAGTATAAGAGAGGGGGTGGAATGAGATGGAATGGGATGGGATGAGATAGGATAGGATGGGACAGGATGGGATGGGATGGGCATGGGATGGAATAGGATGGGCATGGGATGGAATAGGATGGGCATGGGATGGAATAGGATGGGCATGGGATGGAATAGGATGGGCATGGGATGGAATAGGATGGGCATGGGATGGAATAGGATGGGCATGGGATGGAATAGGATGGGCATGGGA
>JASFCW010000503.1:0-10475 GCA_036936985.1 Crucibulum cyathiforme
AATGCATCTTGATGTCCCATTTTGTCAAATTTATGATTTAGAATAGATCCAGCAATTTGAGTTGTCTTAATACCTCCTCTAGCTGTCATTTCCAAAGCATGTTCCTGTGCAGGTGTGACAGCATCATCAGAGCCATTCATTTCTTTAAGAATAGCAGCATTGTCACAATTGGCAAGTAAAATAGGTGGCTCAATATCATGCTCAATCCACCATTGTGCAAGAGCAGTATATCCACCTTTAACAGTATTGAGATCTTTATGGCAGCCACAACCTACCCAAATAAATAGTTTCAAAACACATTTTTCATCATCAGAAAGTATATTATATGCTTCTTGCCCAAGTTTGATAACTAAATTTTCCAGCATAATTGCTGTTCTCTCTTTCTGATCATCTTCAGTGAGATTATCCCACTTTTTCTGACCACCAGCTGCCTTGATCATAAGTTTCCTGGCTTCAATAGATTGGGATTGAAGCTCTTCTTTAGTTTTATTATCAAATTCTTTTTCTCCAAGAACTTGAAAAATTGCATCCATTTTCTTTTGCTCCATCATTCATGCATCCTTTTTCTCTTTTGCACAATGATCAGTATGCATACCAGTCAGTTTAAGAAAGATTTCCACAACCCAAAAAAGACCACCAGCACGTTTTCCAAAGGGGCTATGGTTATAAATATCAACCATGGTTTCCATAGTAAGTTCCCAATCCTTCATAGCTTCTTCACTGCTATTATCAAGCGATGGAAGAATTCCAAGAAAGCAAGTGACATGTTTTTTGTCTGAATTATCCCCATCATATGCTTCTGCCATTAAGTTTATATGACATGAATTATAGTTGATATTGTGATGACCAGTCCCATCTGAGCTAAATGTAAGTCCTATATGATTTTAGTATTAATTTAAAGTATATAGATTTAGAACTACCTTTGGTCTCCTGTATTTCATGAGCTAATTGAATTTGAGCTGCAAAATAGCCTTCAATAATAATGTGTGACACTGTTGATCTTGATAAGGAACCAACTGCCTTTACACCTGCAGCTTTTAGTATGGCATGTATAGCATCTCCAACAAACTCTCTGCCACATCCCCACTTCACCAGAAGACAAACCACATTGCAGGTACTCTCAGTATACACACCCTTGTTTAAGAGATAATAAACAGATTTTTCTTTTGCAACACTTTCTCTTGCATTTTTCACTGCTTGCTCTTTGCTTGCAACAGCTCGGATGTGACACTTCTTTAATCCTGAGACCTTCTTCTGAGAGTCTCTGAGCTTTCTCTCCATTATCAATGCATGTTTATTTGACTGCATGAGATCCTTCTTGCATTTCTCCAATGCCAGTGATAGCTCACTTTTCAAACTTGATTGTGTTCCCTGGACATCCAATAATGCTTTAAGGGCCTTATCAAGGTCACTTGAGGTTTGATTCAAATTTTGGCTACTCTGAGAATTTATGGATTTGAGGAACAGTATTTGTTCTTCATATTTTGATTTTCATGCATTATCACATTGACAAGCATGATGATGTACACAGATTTGATAATATAAATCCCCAGCATTTTTTTCACTTGCACTTAGCAATAGAGAGAGTTGTTCAGATTTAAGAGACTGTTGGTTTAAAGCATCAAAGAGTTGGGAGAGTTTTGACTGTTGGGATTCCACCACCAACTCCAACTCCTGTATTTTTGCTTGAGCAGCATGTAAAAGACTCTCTGTTTCTGTAAGTTGCTCTTGGGTACTCTTGGGCTGTGCCTCTACAGCAGTGGAGGACTCCTGTTTATTTTTTCCAATTTTACGAGCATATTCCATGTTCTCCTTCCGTGCTTGAGAAGATTTCCTGGATGGCATGATGGAGTGATCTAAAGAGTTTTTAGTTGAATTCATGTGAAATAATCATTTTAAAAGAAATTTTTACTTGAAGAGTGGCTGAAAATCAAGGAAACTCCCTTTAAAACAGGTAATGTTGATGGTAAGGTGAAGAGTGACAATGAGAGGAACAATCGAGGCAAATGGGCATGAGGCAGACATATTGCATCTGCATGGAGGTGGCTGTGCACTCCAATTTGGCTGGCTCAAACTTCAAGCCTATAGAGAAATTCAACAAGACACTTTTGCACCTAGCTTTAGTGACAAAATATGTTCGGAATTTTAATCTCTACAAAACGTATTGAGCCATTTGTCGTTATCTCCTCTGAGTGTTGAGATAAGATAAGATAATTAAAAAAAATTAACACATTCCATGAATCAGGCAAAGATATAAGAAATATAGTCAATAGGATTTGTTAAGAATTAAAAACTGAGAACATATTGTTACTTGAGCTAAGGCTGAAAGTGACTGGTAACAATGTTCTATAGGTTGCAAGTTTAAGCCCCTATCAGAGCAGTATTTGGCAGGGGTTTCTTGCAGATTCTATCATATCTCTTTGCTACATTCAAAATTCAAGAAAATTTTGTGATAATACTAATTATTCAATACTTATATACATATTCTATAAGTTACAAAGTTACTGCTGGACTATAGATGGAGAAATTCCTCTGGGTCAATGTAATGGACACATTTGGCAGGCGTCATCATGTCACGCCACGGTGTGACCTGTGTCACGCTTACCGAGGATTGGACATCCCCACTTAAAAGGTAATTCTGACAAAGCAAATCACGAAGAAACTCCTTGCACAAACAGAGTCATGCTGTCACAATACTTACACAAGCTATTATGGTAGACTGGTCATGAGCGTTCACTTGCTGGTGGCTATGCTAAGAGGTCGAGAGTTCAATTTGAGCTGCTGACATTTTTTTTTTCCACTTGCATATAATTCCCACAGTATTATCATGCTCAATGCTGAGCCCTTATATCTTTATATAAAATATTTAAATAAAATACAGCTATTCCAAAGTATTTCACCAATGATAACAGTTTATGTTGAAGTGTCCTAATGAGTCTTTAGAATCAGGATGCTGCTGTCAGGCACATCAACACAATCTCACAAGAGAGTGCCAAGGTCAATATGCAAACTACTAACTCAGAGAGAAGGAGGATGAGGAGTGAGACCAATAGTATTGGCAGTAAGAAATGACCAGCTAAAGACTACAGAATAAATATGTACTACTACTACTATATATACTAGAGAACCATGCACATAAGGTGCGACTAAGTCATGTTCAATAATGAGGGAAACATGTGTAAGTAATGTATCTACTGTGCACTGCGGCTGCATACTGTGGACATGTGTTTACAAACATGTAAGTAATTAATGATCTAAATGAAATAAGTACTACTAAGGTGTGTTATCCTCATGTCGTAGACATGAGCTATTGTTTGTTCTTGTCATTGATATTATAGAAACTGTTCAATAATTAGAAAGAAAACTAAAAGAATAATCAAAAATGAACGGTTCATGACAGCTGCATTGTAATCAAGCAATATATTTTGCCTTTCCACTATCTTAAGCACACAATTTGATTGTTATAACTAACTTTAAAATACATGTATAGAATAAAAGGTATATACTTGTGGCATGAGTTGCATTGTTATAATTACAAATTTGGAAGGTAGGAATGAGCCATTTGAGTTTAGGTTGTTATTCCAACAGTCTATGACATATAAATGTTCTGCACTGAACTTCTAAATACTCAGATATCTAATTCCCTGATTCAAATAGTATCATCATGCCACTTCATTTAATCCTTCATCCACACCTTCAGTTCTTGTGTTCCCTTTATATATCACTCAATTAGTTAGAATCTCGACATTTAATCAGATTATGTCAAGAATTATTTATTAACACTTGTAATTTATTTACAAAAGCATAGATATTATTTTATGTTGCCCTGCTAAACTGCGTTGAAGTTCCTTTGCGTTGTTTTCGTCGACGCGCACTGACAACACCGACACTGACACCAACTTGCCTTTCTTGGCCATCGGTGATCGGGAATAACATCACGTGATGTCATAGTGGGGGAGAGCAAGGAGGGTTTTTCTCAGGCTTTGGAATGAGATCCCGTTAAAGGTCGTGGACGCTGGGCGTTTGAGGGAGGAGGATTGGGAGCAAGTTTTGGTTGAGAAAAGGAGAGCTGGCAAAGACTACGGAACGGGAGTGCATACGGGCTGAGGTGATAAGACCTCTACAATGGAATCGTCAACTGAGAGGCACACACCAAAAAGCCAAAAAGACATCCCTCAAATTCACACCGGACCCTCCAGACTACGGGCAGACCTAGCATTGAACTTGTGGTAAACAACGGGACAGGTCAGATTCGCGATTCATTGGAGGCGTAGGTCGATGATTGGAGTCAGAAAACGAATGGCAGAGGAGGAAAGGTCGACGAGCACGACAAAATGAACGACGATCTTGTCGGGGATTGCCGGGATTGCATTCGAAGTTGATACTAGGAAGCAGGACCACCGTGCGGTGTGTAGGTGGTGGTGTGCATAACCACGTATAATCGGACGCGCTCACTCAGAATCATTAGCGGCGAGCGCAAACGCCCGGCATCACCACTGCGACAGTGACATTCACAACCCCTCGGGGAGTTGAACTCAACGCTTGCACCAGCGGACCTCTGGCTTTCGTTCATCATTGCTCCTAGATCACACAAGGCGCTTTCGACTCCACTGTGCTCCCAAACGTCCTCAAAACGCACCAAGCCGCATACGAACCCACCACTGCATGTACGTGTCCAACGCACTGGCTACGTTATGACCTTCTGGAACACTAAGGCCCTTCTACTTGGGTTTAGCGGTGGGGTAGGCTGCAACGTGCGAATATAGCGAAGGACAGGATATGGTACGAGAGGGAGTTATTGCTGAGGGGGAAGGACGTACAGAAGTGAGGAAAGGGACCTTTGTGCGATATAACCGCGCTCAATACGCCGCGTAGTATGTCCTTGATACCCCCTGTACTTCCTACCTCAATATACAGATTTCCCTCCCTCTTACGCACAAAGTTGATTACTCGCTCGCACATTTAAATTGACCAGCTCGTTCTCCGTAGTAGGTGTTGCCGGGTGATGAAGCATAGGGTCTATCTTGAGAAGACATGTGGTTTTGAAAGCCAAAACCCAAGATCCAATGTTAATGTGAGGGATGCAGATCACGACTTATCACTGCTATCGTTTGGTAAGTCATTCAGTTGTTCATTCAAGGTGATCGTTAACTTTGTTTCTTTCGCCTGGTCATTTGGTAGTCCCTATTCGACGGCGCAGGAATAGTCAGTTCACTCTCGTAAATTCAAATAAGTAACTTGGTAAAACATTACATCCTATGACCTTCTCCGAGTGTGTTTTTTTGGGGGGATTAACGCCGTTTTTGCAGAGTTTTTGCACTATAACAAGCAGCAACTCATCTTTGATCAGCCTACGCTATTCTCTACGCGTCAATTCTGATCGAGTCGTCTGTAGGGGATGCATAGCATCTTGACTCGCTTGAGATTTCATTTCATAGGCGCCTTCCGCATTGTATTGCACAGTTTGACATATTTGTTGTAGGATTCGGCCCCGTGGAGTGGTGTGGCGAGTGTGACAGGTGTGACGTTAGTGACAACTGAGGAGGACTCGACACGAGGTAGCAAACAAGGACCGTTTAAGAGATTCAAGTTCACTGAGGCTATCTACTGAGGTAAGTACAGCTTATATACGTAGGGCAGTATCTAGCCAAGCAAATAACAAGACAAGTAACCATATGGTAAAGAGTCATCTGAGCAGCACGAAGATCTTAGGAGAAGTATGTAAAAGGTAGGTATGAGTAAGAATGACGAGGACAGTAAGTAGGCGAGATAGTAGCGAAGGGACGCGTCAGCGTTGGGAGGGGACGCGTCAGCGCAGAGGAATGAACGTGATAAAGGAATGTGAAATAACAGAAACGGGGAGGGGAGGCGGGATGCCGACGCGAACGCGAAGCCGGGAAAAGCGATCGTTCCCGGACCGGGTGATTGAGTAATCGGATCGTTACAAGTGGCATCAGGTCTAAAATCAAGCCTGTGTCGGATGCTTAGTATCCCGACTCTTACAATATTTTACTCGTCGTCATGAGTTCTCCGCCGCCCTGCTGCTGAAGGCAGCTACCCTCCCTGTTATTCATTTCGCGATGGCTCAACATTCAATGACAGTTTACTCCACGATGGATCGATCTCCCGCGAACAAACGGACTTCTGAAACAAGCAAGGCAAATTGACGAAAAGTCCACTGATTCGAACCGACTTGGGCAATTGGCCGAATGGTAAACTTGAAATGGTATATCTATAACTTAATTTCGAATTCATATGAAAATATTTTCAATAATGCTCATCCATCAGCAGAATATTAGCTTGACAAAGACGCCGGCAATGATGTAACAATACCAAAGGTCCCAACTATGGAACCTGTCAAACTGAGTTGAGATTTCCTCAATAATAACAAAATCTGAGCGTGTTAGGGGCCTGGCAAATCACTCTCTCATCTCAAATGACATCAATTGGAACATCAAATGCTAGCATCTCAGTTGCATACAGATGTGAAGCACAACAACAGTATTCTTGATCAAACCATTGTACTCCACGTCTTATGATCAGCCATTTCACAGCCTAGATCCTGCTTATAAGTATGGCGATGCTACTAGGTTAAATCCACCAACACGCCCCCGTTCAAGCGATGTCACATGTCCGCAACCTGAAAGCTCCTTCAAAGGCTGAAAATCTTCTTCAATATGGAGAATTGGCCGCTCGTATGCTCAAGGAAATTGCTGAAGCAACAGGAGCACCATACTTAAAAACAGTTGCTGGACTCACCACATTGATCATCCAAACAGTTGAGGTATGTTTCTAGTGTTCCACGACTGCCATCGCTTTTAGTGAAACAAACTAAATTAAATCAGACTGTCCGATATAACAAAGATGAATGCCTTCGGATGACAGAATGCACATACGAGCTCATTTGTGCAATTATCAACATTTGCAAGAACACCGAAGCCGACCTCTCCCCAGCGATGGTGCGAAATATTGAACGTTTTGAAGAGTACGTCAGCATCGCACGTCAAGCGTCATAGCGGGCATTACTCTAAATCTTCATACATAGCACTCTCCAGAAACTTCTTTCGTACGTGCGTATGCATGTCGACGGCACACTTCTTCGACGAGTTATTAAACACATGCAAATATCCTCGCTGCTGGCTGATTGTAATAAAGGTATACAACACGCTTTAGATGTCTTCGGGGTGCGTTATTACATTTCGTTGTCCGTTCTATTAGAGAATTGACTGTGGATGTCTCCGCAATGCAGGTTCAGTCACATGTAATCACTGCAGTTACGCTGGCAGAAACGCAGGAGCAGGCTTCTCATCGTCATCAAGAAGTTATGGATATTCTTTCTTCCAAGCAGGCAGCATTACTCCCCGGAACGACACTCAATGATCTAAGACGCAGGTAAGGTCTATCAGCGTCTAACGAAGCGTAGACTGAGTTCGTGATATGTTTCTATAGCTCAAGCACTCTATCGTTACTGCCGGCACCGCCTCAAATTTTTAGTGGCCGCGACAAAGAGCAACAAGAGATCATAACGACAATGCAGAAAAATACTGCGGCTAGAATTTGCATCCTTGGTCCAGGTGGAATTGGGAAAACATCGCTGGCCCTCTCTGTATTGCACGATCATAAAATCGTAGATATCTTCGACACGCGACGATATTTCATCTCGTGCGATGCTGCAATCACCACAGACGGTTTGGTCAGCATAGTTGCGAAATACTTCAATCTTGAGGAGAAAAGTAAACTGTCGAATGCGATTATTCGTTACCTGAATCGGTCTAAAGAGCCAGCTTTAATGGTCTTCGACAACTTCGAAACCCCGTGGGAGGTCCTAGAACAGCGATCAAAGGTCGAGGATTTCCTTGCACTTCTTGCTAATATACCCCATCTTTCAATCGTGGTGAGTAACATTGAGAAAAGCGGATTCCACAATGTTAACATATACGTTGCTAGCTGACCATGCGGGGAGTAGAACGGCCTTCGAAAATTCGATGGACCCGCCCTTTCTTGGCACCGCTTGAGCCTCTTACCAATAACGCAGCGGAAGAAATATTTCGTGACATAGCCGATATTGATGACGATGACCCAGATCTCCTGGAACTTCTCAAGCTCACAGACAATCTCCCCCTTGCAGTGACACTTATGGCTCATATTGCAGAAGCTGAAACCTGTGCTAGTGTTCTTGTACGGTGGAAACGAGAACATACTTCGCTTTTATCTGATGACATGGACAAGATATCAAGTCTAGAGAAATCAATATCCATTTCGATCTCTAGTCCACGAATAGCAGCTACTCCAGATGCTTTAGAGTTACTCTCCGTGCTGGCCCTTCTTCCTGATGGGGTATCCGAAGAGTGTCTTCTACAAATGAAGCTCCCACTTGATAATGTTATCAAATGCAGATTCGTACTTGTTTCCGCCTCGCTAGCTTATGTGGACGGCCAGGGTCGAGTAAAGGTATTAACTCCAATTCGTGAATACATTCGTGCACATCATCCACCACAAGCTATGCTCCTTCAAAGTCTTAATATTTATATTAATCAGTTGTTGGATGTGTTCGATTTTTATGATGATCCCAGCAAACGGCAGGTCAATGATATCTCGAATGAGATAGGAAACATATATTCCATTTTAGGTTACGATCTTCAGCTTGTTCAAGATTATTCCAAGGATGATTTCCGAGAAGTGAAATCAATGATATCACTTCTTCGATTCATCGTCCATACAGGAATGGGATCGGCAGAATTTATATTATGTCACAGCTCTATAATTAAGCAGCTTGAAAACAAGAAGCTGCTACAGGGATACTTTCTTTATTTTCTTGGCAGGTTTTCCGAACGATATATCGATTCTAGAGATGCAGAGAAGAAATTTCTGGATGCATACAATTGTTTTGAGACTGTGGGAGCATTGAAGGAACAAGGTACGTATTATATTCTAATATTATAATGTCATTAACCACCACGACTTCAGTGATTGTTATGGTACGTTTAAGTTCCACGGCAGATAATTTTATCAAGGCCTTAGATATGGCTAGGGAGGCGGTATCATTGGCAACAAACAGCTCCTTGCCATTTCATTATCAGTGCGAGGCTATTTTAGCCTTGTCAAATGCCCTCTATAGGAGCGGGTATATCGACAATGCTTTACATCATTTAAAAGAGCAAGAGACTTGGGCGCGAGCGACCGGGAACTTAAGAATGGAAATCAAGTGTATTCACATCCGCATCCGTGCTTATATAACTCTGGGACGGTTCGAAGGGGCTAGCATACTATGCAACCATGCAGCCCAGATATTTGATGCATTAGGTCTAAACTCAGCTTTAGCGCCAATGTCTGTGGATTTGGCTTTCAGCAGGGCGATGATTTTTTTCCTGAAATCAGAGTACAATCATTCCCGGGAACCCATGGAGAAACTTCGGCAGGCATTGGCCTCGGAATATCTTCATGATACAATTTATTACGCACTGGTTCTACACAATCTAGTCGACATTGACATTGCTGTTGGGCAAATCGCCACTCCCCAAATGCAAAAAAACCTTGAAAAGTTAGAGTCAATAGAACTTCGTTCAATTTATGATGATAGATTAGCTCTCCTTCTCCACTACGCCCGGTCCCAAATATACTTTGAAAAGGGGGACTTGAAAAATGCTGGTATTCACTGTATACTATCATTGGGTTCTTTTAATCTGAGGACACCGACATTCCGGCCACAGCGTTTGAATTTGCTTGGACACATATATTTAAAACAGCAAAAGCATGATTGTGCAATGGAAACCTAAATTTTATCTCTGGTGCTCTCTCTAAATATTACACAAAAGCCGCTCATGTATCAGGCAATCCGAGGTATCGGGGACGTCTTCCTTGGACTGAATGATATCAATACCGCCACCTCGCTATTTCAAATAGCCTTGAATGCATTTATTGCAATGGATATTCATCGTGGCAAAGGAGATTGCATGATTCGACTAGGAGATATTGCCCATCAACGTGGAGAGTTAGAGAAAGCGAAACAGTTATGGGAGGATGCAATTCCTTTGTTCAGAAGGAGTGAACAAGGCAAGGAAGTTATAAAGTGTGAGAATAGACTAGAGATGCTTCAGATGTAGTTTTCAATCTTTGCGGCTTTGGGCAAACTAGTTACTAACTTAAGGCTATTTTGTATCATTCTCAGCCGCTTGCCCAGCACCTTCACACACTACATCCCTATTAATACTTTCCTTATGTATGTATCATGCATTCTATGTCCTCATGTTGTAATCGACTCTGAATAAATCATACCACCCTGAATGATATTCGGCATGTAAAAATGGGGTCAAGAAAAGTGGATCGAGTCAATATAACATTGTACATATTTTAAAGAAAGTAGATACCAGTACAACCTAAAAATCGCTACAACGGTTCCTAGTTACTGCTCAAAACTGACCATTCAGCAACGGTGTCGAAAGTGCACTTAATGATTATTACGATTTAAGCGCGAC
>JASFCW010000504.1:0-10472 GCA_036936985.1 Crucibulum cyathiforme
AAAGGAGTATCTACTGTAAGTAGACTTAAACATACAAATCACTTGTATCTATGTTACCAAGTCCGAGTACTAAATACATTGCTAACTCGTCTAAATATTGAGTGGGTCAATTAACAGGAATTCCGAGTGGTGCTTAGGGGCGGGCGAAGCATCGGACGGTTTGTATTTCCAACACTGGGTCAACTTCACTCCTTCAGGGACTAGCACAAATTCATACATCGCATCCCCCACCAAGTGTTTCAAAATTCATTCTCAATCAAAACGTGCTTCATATGATCTTCCAGCACTTTAGCAATATACATTACAGTATGTCTAATCTTGAAATATGGAAGTCTCGTAATGCACTTGCATTAGCTGCACATGTGTGCCGTTCATTCTCGAATGTAGCATTAGATCATCTTTGGCACTATTTGGATTCGTGGCTACCTTTGTTGCGACTTTTGCCTGATTTCAAGTGATCGATGAACACTTACGTGCGTTAATTTCAGTTTAATCTCATGTAATTTGGAAAGAATAACAGTGTTGAATCATTTAGGCACTTTGTGGTCTTGTCAGCGATGATGAATAGGCTCACTTCGACGCGCATGCTCGCAGAGTCCGTTCGTTTTCCGTTTTCTGGGATGACATGGATGCCAAACATATCACCCCTTATACTTTTATCCGACTCACGCAGCTTCATCCAGCACCCATCTTCCCAGCATTGTGTTTGCTTCATTTCACCGACAGTAAGAATGGTGATATCAGAAAATTAAAACACATTGCGGCTGGATGCTTTCTTCTGATATCTCCTGCTATCAAGACTTTGATAATTGACCCCTTTGACAATGATCCAATGGAGCACAATCACTTTTTTGAGTCTTTATTTGTCTTCCTTGCACGGGGGTCGACCAATATACAGGACCTTTCCGTTGACGGTTGCATCCCACACTGGAAGACACTCGCCTCAGCCTACAATCTAAGCAATCTCTACTTCTACAAAAAGTTTAAACATAACTGGCTTACTTGCCTTTCTATGGATATCACAACGATACGGTCTTTCATTAACCTAGCTTCTATTACGATGGAAGTTGATGTAACAGCTAGCTATAGCTCTGAGGATGTTCAAAATCTCCTTCGAGACGTCGCAGTGTTAAATTTGGGGGTATCCTTTAGTCACTTTCCTCATCTGAAGGAGATAGAGCTTGTTGGAAATGTCGCACTATTTGTTCTTGTTTTACAGCTTATTCCCGCAACAAATCTGGAACACATATCCATAATATGTATGGAGCGGTTTGATACGGTTTTGAGTCCATTATGGGCCCGAGTTTTTTAACAGCTCTCAAATTGCCAGTTCCTCGAGACAATAATTATCAACAGAATAAATGCGATACCCGGGACATCCACGACACCGGATTTTTCTGGTATAATTTCCCAAAAGCATCTCCAGAGCCTCTCCAAATTGGACCATGTACGGATGCTTCGGGTTGTGGGCTATATTGTCGATTTACACGGAGCATTTATCACCCAGTCATCGCTATCATCGAGCGATCTTCGCATCCTACATCTTCCTGATAGTCAGTGGGTCCCAGTCTTTGTCACTCAGTCACTAGGACCATTATCTCACATAGCTCAGAATTGCCTGATCTCCACGTGCTCGAGCTTTCTGTAAACGCAGGGGACCTTACCATAACCATCCCTTCAAGCTATCATTAAAGGTCTGAACTAGAAAAGCTATTCCTATTTACTAGAGATGATGTACGAGATTTAACGGCACCCCAACGCCTGGTATTTGCGCCATATATCTATCGCATGTTTCCTTCGTTAAAGGTTGTTTCTGGAGTTGAAAAGGGGTTCTGGGAAGATATAAATGCCATGGTTCAAGTGTTCAAAGCTGTAAGGCAAGAGGCTTTTTCAGAAACTTTGATGGTCCAGAATAATGGTATCACAACGAGTTCTACCTAGACACACATCACACACAGCCAACAGGCGCAGGTTACACAGAATTTGGCATCATGTGAGTGCTAACATATAGTTATTACACTAGTTCACAAATCTCAGATATTGTATCATCTTCATACAGTTACACCCGTGCCATTCAGACATTACTGTCCCGTACCAATGTGTTATGACTTGAAATATTACTCGATCTTGAGATGGCCGGATTGAACAAAAATTGGGGACATTTCTTAGAGCTCACTTCTAATTACAGTTGTAAAATTCATATTTCAGAAATATTAGAGACTGGCAATTTATACAATGATCGGTAGACTACGATGAATAGGGATGACTTGCGTTTGGCATGAATGATAACACCATTCAATGACTTGACTCTGAAGGAATAATAAATGAAAGCGCCACACAACTGAACTCCGTTCTACACATAGCAATTAAATTTGGAGTGATCTTCCATCATCGGCCATCCCATCATCTACTCAAGCATCGCTGCATCACTCCCAGACTCGTCTCTAATCCTTTGTTCAACACACAGCACCGCACATAGCAGTATCTTTATCCACGTGTCCGATAGGGGACAAATTGCTTCATAGAGATATATTCATACAAAGTACACTAAATGGGAGTAGATTTGCGAGAGCGGTATGCACGGCTGACGTTTAGACCAGTGTTGGACCAGTGCCCAGTGTGAACGCCAATGCGACGCAGTACCTTATTGTGCTACTATTTGGTTACAACTTGGTAGCCAAATATTGCAGCCGAGGCGACGGTGACTCGGTGAGTGGTAGTGCCGAGTCTTTTCCCATG
Source organism: Crucibulum cyathiforme (assembly GCA_036936985.1). Taxonomy (NCBI): domain Eukaryota; kingdom Fungi; phylum Basidiomycota; class Agaricomycetes; order Agaricales; family Nidulariaceae; genus Crucibulum; species Crucibulum cyathiforme. The sequence continues at coordinate 2,740 of JASFCW010000504.1, forward strand.
CTTTCTTATACTGATTCATCTCTGCGTAGGTGAGACTAGTTCTAGGAGTATAAGCCTAAGGGGTTGATGTGGCGCGTTGCAGAGAACTTCGAGGCTGAGCCTGGGTACAAGCTCGTTGGGGAGATCGTCAAGGCCGGGAAAGTAGGGGATGTGAAGACATTCAAAGCAACGATGGTAAACTACATCGATAAGGATAGTAAGTAGTACATGACGCCATGGAGGACTGTGCCTGATGTGACTCTTGCTCGCTTCTTCCCTTTCCTCTATACTGACTCTTTCTCTCGTCGATTGTGTATGTAGTACCAGGGTGGTTTTCTCGTACGTCTCTTCTCCCTTGCCTCCTCACTCCTAATTCTGAACCCGCACAGCTCGACGGCGGCGTGCACACCATGCTTCCCAGCCCTTTTATGCACCTCTACGCTTTTGCATCGCTCAATAAGGAATACCGTGAAGCCGCACGATACCATCCATGCTGTTGTTAGAGGGGGAAGTGGTAACAGGTACCTAGCTCTCTCCATCCTACACCAGAATCTGAAGAAACGATCTCTGACGCTCTGCCTTCTAGCACCTACCACGGCACAATCGAACTGACCTGGGCACACCCAACGCCCACCCGCCCGCAAGCAAATGGGTTCATAATCACCGGCTTGCAGGGCTGCATCTCCCTCAATACCGTGTACTCCTCGAATCGTCCGCCCGTTATCAGCATCAAAACCACCCGCCTCGTCAAAGTGGATGAGAAGGAGGAGGAAGTGGATCAGAAGGAAGTGGTTAGTAAAGGCGTTGAGGCGGAACTCGCCAGTCTCTTTAAGGCTGTGGAAGGAAAGGCAGAGGATGGATTGGGTGAGCCGAGGGAAGCGCTCAAGGACGTGGCGTTCATACAGGCTGGGCTGGAGAGTGAGGGGAAGGAGGTTGATTTGGAGGCGTTGGTTAGGGGATAAGTGGGTATACTGGGGCGGAAAGAGGTGAGGTAAACCAGAATCAGATGGTCAAAGTGAGTGGAGATAGGAAGAAATGCATTCGAATGGGTTGGAAGAAGAAGAAAGGAATATATCAATAGGACTATCTTATAGGTGACAGATAACGTGAGGATCTTGCAAAAGAGTAACATAGATAAACGAAATGGAATTTATGTCAATATAACCTACCACTGCCTCAGCTTGATATTGGCGAGTCCAGGTTCTGAACAGGAGGTAGTCTACAAAATTTTGGAGCCCCATAGCCTCCTGCTGATGTTAATGCAGATGATGGAGGTTGTTCTAAAAATAAACCGCGATTTAAGAATAGATCATGCTGATTTTTCAGCTTTCGAGGTGAATTTTACAGCTGCTCTTTATTTTAAAAAGCAAAAGACTATGAAATGACATTATCCAAAGCATGTATGAGAAAGATGAAAAACGTTGTTTATCTATACTGAGCGCTAAAATGCACTTCATTATCCTGGAGAATTGGAACGGAGAATATGATGGAGCGAGCCACGGTCATTGAAAGTGAAAGGCTGTGAGGCGACCCTGTGGCACTGACTCCGGTTTATGTACATGCAAGATACGAGTTTTTTGCTTCCCTATTTCCGATAAATGAGATACTGTCTATTTGACAATCACGATAAGCTATATTGACGTTGCTTAGGTATTTAGAGAAATATAATACGGTTGACCTACGTGGTATTTTTGGGCGGTTCCGTAACACAAGCCCGATATTGCAGCGGTTGCTTGTAGGATAAATGAGATGATGCAGTATAGAAGTTCAAATTCACAGTTTAAAGCTCAAGAGTTTCGAGCGCATAGAGGAATAAGATCTTGATAGATGAATCAGTACTTGAGTTGCTAGGTCAGGAGTGTGTCGGGAAAAACTCCAAGAGCGGTTGAAGACACTTGTGCTTCAAGCCTGGAGGATGTATAGCAGGGATTTTGCGAGCTAAGTGGTCTCATTATTCTACACGTCGTCAGCGAGAAGACGAGTATTAGGATGCATTCACGCTTTGCATCGGATAAACTGCATGAACGTAAGACACGCGCAAAGAGCTCAAAAATAAATCAACGCGCTAGACCTCCCCTTGTGATCATGTGCAAGTCACGCCCGGCCATTTGGAGGGGATAAATCCGTTCCGGGTATAGTAGGATTTGGAGGAAGATAAAGGACAGAATTTAAATCACAAGCAAAAGAAGTCTTTTTCATCCAGTAGAGTTGTGCGAGAAGCACATGTAGATGATCCGGGTAGTGCAAAAGATCATCTACCAGTATCCAAAGGAGCGGTTCCCAGGATAGATGTAGTAGTATCTGGACATCTGAACAGGCGTAGAAGCCGGATTTATATCTCTATTGAAGTCGCCTCCGGGTACTTGAATATTGACTGCAGAACCATGATCTCGATGCTCCAATACAGTTAAATGACGATGTCTCGAGGCTCGACGGATACGATTTGACTATGATAGACAGGCATTCATTTCTATACATCATAGTGGTGTCTACAATCACGAATGTGTCAATGTCTGTAATCACGAGCGGACATACGCCTTTGTGCGATGTTTTCCCGAATGTATTGGAGAGGACACGAGGAGACACGAGGAAGCGATAAAAAGACTCCTGCGTTGCGAATCGAATGATATTAGGATAATCAGTTTGAGATCCACAACAATTTAAAGAATAATCTAATAATTAATAGCTTCGCTTGTAGTTTCAATACAGACTGTGTATATAAAGGGGTGTGGAAGAAATGAAGGGGAAAAGGAATTTGAGTGACCAAAACGCACTATTTTCAGAGTGTGGGAATATATATCTTAATTAATGCTCGCCGTAGACGCCAGCCGTATCTCCCCACAAACGTTCTTTGTGCGCCAAGTGTTCCATCGCCGTTGAAGGCCATATCTCGCAAACATTGCTAGGTCGATGATTGCGTCCACATGGATTATTAACATGCTATACCCGTCATATGTTTCAATTCATGCATGGGGGCGAAGTAGAGACCATTTATAATCGACAGAGAAATGCACGAAGAAACCATCCTTCTCTGCTTACCACTAAAGCAAACCATTGGAACTATCTCGATGCAACTCACATCTCTCATCCTCCTTGTGACTAGTCTTGTCTCAACGGCGGCAGCAGCAGTCATCGAGCAACGTGACGTCCTATTCGCGCACACCACGGAAGACTGGCAGGCTAAATGGGATGCTTGGCCCACTAGTGACGGCTCCAACCTGCGCCGTAGGCTGAACGAGCGGACGCTCGCTACCAACCAAACCATTGATGATATCGCTCTCAATGGCATTTGTGAGCGTATAACTGGATGCATTGGGAGTGCTGCCGCTACCGCTGCTGGCTATGCCACAACCGCTGGCGGTGCGACAGCCTCATTTTGCAGTGATCGGGCAAATGACGCCGCCACTGCCTTAGCTGTTAACAATTACGCTCTGGCAAAGCTGGTAGCAGCCTTCGTCGCCGTAGAAGTCGCCATTCCTTTCATCATCAACTTCGGGACGTTCTATATCAACGTGAAGCTGCAGAACGCTGCGCCCCAGTCGAGCTCTGACTCCTGTGGTATTTCGCAGCAGCAAGCTATAGCTAATCAGGCTGGAACTGCGACATACGGATTCTGTTTGCAGCTCCAGAAGGTTAGCTCCAATAAGGCATTTTCTCGTGTCGATTTTGGGACTGTAAGCGCTGACAACTCTAACGACGATATCGGATTGGACCTGGAGATGAGATTGTTTATCTCGACTGTTAAAGGCAAATATGCCAGCGCATGCAGTCTCCTTGGACTTGAATTGAAGCGCCGTTTCGCTCTTAGTGGTGTGTAAATTATCGACTACTACTTTACCCTTGATGATTTACTTGAGCACCACAGGTTTCTGAAAGCATGTGCTACATATAATTATGCATCTCTATGTTCGTTTCAGCAATCTTTTCCCAGAAATCACGTCGCATTGAATACGCGCCCATATCTATGAGAATTTCTATTTGTGTAGTAGTCTCTGTTCTGCTGTTGCCCAAGTACTACTATCATAAGACGAGTGTTTGTAATTTTTGTAAATTGAGAATATCTCACCATCTGTTTAACATTCTATCAATCAGTTTTTTTTAGTGTGTACCCAATCGTGCATCTCAGCTACAGTTATAAGTAAGAATATGAGTAATAATATGCTTTAATTTTAATCGACCTACGGAGGGTTTCCAGTCAAGGGAGTACCACTCAACCAGTGTTTATAAAATTCTCCAGGCGGTGTAACTAGTGCTGTGCGGGCCCGGCTTTGCCTGGAGGCCAGTGTTTTGGCCCGGCTTCAGCGGGCTTGGGCTTTATAAATCTGCAGGCCGGGCCAAAGTTGAAGGCTTCAGCCTGGCTCGGGCCCGGCCTGGCCTGAGCCAGGGCTTTATACTTAAAAGACATAGAAGGAAGGGGCTTTGTACAAGAGATGTTAAATAAAATTATGCCGATAAATATTATCAACTTACGCTAGTCAATCTTCATCCTCTGAGAGAGCGAGGTCTGACATATTAATATCTCCAAGGTTTTCATCAGAGTCATCATCTAAAAAGCAATCCCATCCATCATTTTCCTCGAGAGAACTATCATTTATCACATTGCAACACATAGCTTACACAGTCGCACCTGCAAATCCATTACTATGTGTTTTGAAATTAACTTGTAAGGCATTAAATAGAGGAGCCAGTTGTGGCCTGAAATGCAAGCACGCAGGTGAAAGGAAATTCATGAGGTCTGAGATTTTAGGAAGTATGTGTCAGCACTCTTGTGTTGGATATAGCACTGCTGGAATGCCCAATGGAATAGGGTAATATTTTGTATCCTATTTCGTATCAATGAAACAATATAGATAAAAGAAAGCGAGACGGATAAATTTGAAAGCATGAAGCCATGCGACACCTACGCATCACTCATTGTAAGCAATAGAGTTTGTTGAGCGTCGGGCCAGGGCTTCGGGGCCTGGCTCGGGCCTCACAGAATACAAGGCCGGGCCAAAAGCCCTCCCAGGCTGAGTTGCGGGCCTGGCTCGGCTCGGGCTTCTAGGGCCCGGCTTGGAGGGCTTCGGGGCCTCAGGCCAGGCTGGAACAGCACTAGGTGTAACGCCCTACCACATCTCGTCTATTCAAGATTGAGACGCATAAGAGTATTCAAATATTCGTTATTCCTCAAAACTTTAGGTTGCAAATGATGTTAATGACGAGTAAGTAGAACTGTGGAAGGGAGGAATAAATATCATTAATTTAGCGAAATAGAATCAATTAAATTAAACATATTCCATTTTAGCAAAATTTTCGAAATAATTGTCACTCTCTTCAAAATTCAATGTGGCATGTGAGTAATAGGTATATCTCTTCTCTTCATAGGGATTTGTGACGCGTCACTGAAGAGTTAGTCGTATTAGTACAGTACCTGTCGGACTCTAAAGGCTGAGTGTCAAAGTCACGCTCCTATAACGCCAGATAACCAACACAAGGCTGGCTGTAATCAAACGTGCATGCAGCATAATCTACCTATGCACCTACATCAAAGTCTATTTAACGTTGAAGTGACCTAATCAATCTCGAATATCAGGAAACCGTGTTGTAATCGCGCAATGTTTTCCTAGTTTACTACATGTTAAAATACATAATTCGAGCGCTATTTATTTACTTTGAAACAGGTCCGCAGCATAAGATACATACTTGTGGCATAGATAGGCATAGCTTTAATGGTAACTAAATTTATACAAATTAGGAATTGGAATTAATCGTTTGAATTACGATCTCATATTCCAACATCTAGCACCCGAAATACGTAGTCAAGTGTTGCATGTAGTATACTAATAAACATATTAATGTAAGACAATAGTAATAACAATAAAAAACCATTATTGCTTTCAAATTTCAGCTCACACAGCACTGAAATCCACTTTTCAAGTCTATTAGGATTACAGTGCACTCAGCACTGTAATTCAATCTATAGGTCTGTATCAGTGATTGATTAGAAAAAATGAATGGTTTATCAATGATATTAGTTGACGAAATACAGTGTTGAGCACACAATAACCTTGAAATCAAAGTATTTTAGTGTCAAGAGCACTCTAATTGAATTATAAGCAATATATTGTCGAGAGCACAATAAACTTGAAATCAAGGATTTAAGTGTCAAGAACACAGAAATTCAATCTATCACAAATACTTACATGCAAGATACGAGATTATCATCTGATTCACTGTTAAGAACTGAGATAATGCGTGGTTGATAATACTAGTAAGTTCTGTCATGAGGCCTTAGGATTTGGAGAGATATAATACGTCTGTGAAGGAGGAGACTTGTATCAAAGCATGCAATAGATTGCATCGATGATTTAGAGTCTAATGAGTTAACAATACTTTAAGCATCTTTTGACTTCTCCGTAACACCTCCACTGAATGAAATTTTGTGAATAATCAAGAAACGGATTTTGATGGATTGTGTCTAATAAAATAACATCCAAGGACAAGTTGAACCGTCTGTATCACCGGTTAAATACACTTGACCTGAACTCTAAGGAAGAGCTTGTCGAATAAATTTACCAGCGAGAAAAGATATGGGTCGACCCTGTGGCATATGCGGAGAAAATGGCTTCGCTGATGCTCCATTCTTGAGGAGGTGTAACCTAGATGGTATTTTTTGGACAGGTCCATAACGCAAGCACAATATTGCAGCGGTCGCTTGTAGGATAAATGAGATGATGTAGTATAAAAGTTCAAGTTCAAAGCTTAAAGCTTAAGATTTTTGAGAGCGTGGAGGAATAATTTTTTGATATACTAATGCTTGAGTTGCTAGGACGGGGAGTGTGTCATAAAAATTCCACGAGTGGTTTAAGGCACTTGTGCTTCAAGCTTCGAGGGTGTACAACAGGTATTTTGCGAGATAAGTGGGCGCATAGTTCTACACGTCGTCAGCGAGAAGATGAGTATTGGGACGCATTCAGGCGGATTTGCATCGGAGAAATAGTATGAACTTAAGCACGCACAAAAAGCTCAAAATATATCAACGCACCCGGGCCCTTGCTTTGTCAAGTCACGCCCGGCCATTTTGGGGGAAATAAATTCGTTCCGGGTATAGTTTGGGTTTTGGGGAAGATAAAGGACCGAATTTAAATCACAAGCAAAAGCAGGTCTTTTCCATCGAGTCCAGTTGTGCGAGAAGCTCGTTTAGATGATCAGATGGTGCAAATAATCATCTGTCAGTATCCAAAGGAGCGGTATTTCAGTATATATGCAGTATTATCTGGATATATGAACAGACGTAGAAGCTGGACTTATATCTCTATTGGAGTCGGATCCGGGTACTTGAATATTGAATGCAGAATCAGGATCTCGATACTCCAAGACCTATTGAGACGGAGATGTCTCGAGGCTCGATGGATACAATCCGACTATGATAGACAGGCACTCTATACATTGTGGTCATGTCTCGAACCAAGAAGGTGTCAAAGTCTGTGATCACGAGCGGACGTACGTCTTCGCGCGATATTTTCCGAATGTATTGGAGAGGACATGAGGAGACACGAGAAACCGATAAAAAGGACTTCTGCATTGCGATAAATGGATCGGCGCAGCGCTGGGATTGAATCGTAAGCGGCCTTTCTTTGGTTTGACAGCTGGGATTGAAGCTGAAAGTCTCGTTGTCGACCTAGATACCGGCTAGAGAGTAGGAATATGATATTTAATCCCTAAGAACCTGTATATCTAGAAAACAAAAGAATAAAAGTGCGAGGTAGACTCAC
>JASFCW010000505.1:0-10471 GCA_036936985.1 Crucibulum cyathiforme
CATGGAGGATATTACCCTCAGCAACACGTTACGCTCTAGGGTGTTTGGACTAATCGCCACATCTTGGCTGTCAACTCAATTTCTTTCAGCTTCTTGCCACCACGGCTACAAGTAACCTATACCTTTACATCCTAATCATTTCCTATAATCTACAACCCAACCAACTAATTATCTCTCATGCTGTCGATCCGCAATTTTGTGTTTGTCTTTGCGCTTCCAACTTCTCAAGTTCGAAGTTACAGTCTCTCTTTAATATTCTTTTCTCGTTTCTTCCCCCGCATACCATTGGCGCATCACATATATCAAACACATGTTGGGTTCAACGATCCTTTGTATCTATTATCTATTCTTCTCTTTGTTTCTATTGCACATACTTACTTTATCTATTACTTTTTATAATTGCACATAGTTGTCCAATACATATACATTCGTTTACGAAAACATGGCAGCTGATAAACATGCAGAAGGCTATGCTGGCGGCTAATTCTACTGTATACATCAACCCCGAAACCCATGAGTGAATCTCACAGAATCCCGGAGCCATAGTCCAATCATTGGCTAAAGCTGTACACCACCGCTATTTAAGAAATAAGGTGGAACTTATTACTCAGTGCACGGTGCATAACGTTAACGGCCTGCTATCCAAAATATCGGGGTCCGGTTATCTAGGCAAATCGCCATGGAAATGATACGCATTTTTAAGTGTTCCAAGGTGTTCTAGCATCTACATCGGAGATCATATCAAGGACAGCATTCAAGAAGGCTTGAAGATCCGCCACCATGCGCTCCGCCCGAGTAGCTCGGAGGAAGCGCCCCTATGTACGTTTTTGAAAGAATCAATCTGTCGTCTTGAGGATCACTTTTACCGCGCCGGTAGGATGCAGCCATGCTAGCTAACAAATTATTAGAGCGCACCTGGAGGTTGATCCGGGGTCATTCTTAAAATTGAGTTAGTGTGACACCGGACATGACCGCGGCGTCTGGGGGGTTGGGTGATTTCTCCCAAGCAGGGGGGTTACGCATGTTTGGCGGCATTCAAGAGAGATTGACATGCCATCTGACAGTTTCGAAATCTTGCAAATTATATTTGAACCTTAATGGGCCCTTCGCTTTTAATCATATTTCGAAGATGCGAATCGGGTATGTGTTGGGAGAGACCGTAAATTACTCACCAGGTTTACAAGAACGCGCCCTCACACCGTGAAGTACAGATTTCAGGTGACTGACAAATATATTTGTGAGCAGAGAAAATTAGAAAATGGAAAACGTACTTATTAATATATTTTGGTCATTTGGTCAGCTGGCATAGACTTGACCGCTGAGTAAGACGTTCACCTGCTTATTTTATGCCCATTATGAGGATATTTCGAATCTGCTATCAAAACCAGACCAAAATTCGAAGTTGGGCCATTATTTGTATCTACTGCCTTCGAAACGCAGCCGCGGTTTTACAACGCTTGAGAAGTTTTAGTTCAGCCTGGGAGCGCGAGTAAGATAAGTGGCAGAAGTATACTTCGTCCTCCTTATACGGGTGCAGTGAGTCTTCTGGTAACCGACCTGGGAGGATGATCTTGGGGTACCTATGTGCCTCTGCTTCAAAACTGAACTATTGCGAGTGAATCCAGTCGCGAGTGCGGTCGATGATGTTTTGTTCAAAATCGCACACCCATCTACTGATCTCAAGAAAATCAACCAGAGGCACGAATAGTTACAAAATCCTCTCTCGTAGCTTTGGAGAACCATCTCAAGTGAAGGTCCAGGAGCATGATCCAGAAGCTTGTTCGAAGCCTCATGCAAAAAGCAGTGACAACACCAAATTAAGTTTTAGAAATCAGAACGAGCACATTCAAGAGCTGACGAGTTTGCGATAATGGAATGGAGTTTAGCCTCGATAATTGAGGGCCTTTGACGTCAAGGAGAAATATAAGGCGACTCGGAGCGCGTGGCTGCTGCGTGGTGGTGTGACAATAATAACTATTAGATGGGCACAGCCAAGCATGACGACGATGAGAGCATAGAAACCTTGGAGATTATTGTAATATTTACCCCGCAGCAGGAAGAAGGAATTAATATATCGCAAAGTATACATGGTGGGAGCAAAGAACAATTGAATATGTTGCTGAACTTTGGTAGAAACAAATACAAAAGCACCTCGGCAACATCCCGACTTGCCCAGTGTGTTGTTAGGGCTAAGTTGCGGAGTCTGAAATAGCTGATAGTAGAATTCCGATGTTACCATCTCGCGACCACAAACACCGTTGAGGAAGATGAAGAAAACGAGGTTAGCTCGTGCTGGATGACCTCCTCATGTCTTTAACCCATCTGCTCCCACTATAAACCTGGCCCACACCTTGGAGTTGCCTCACATTCTTTCATCGCTGCGTTGATCGTTGTACTCTCACTTCTACCCCCTCCCTATTGTTCTCACCTGATTTGCCCCTAAAATTCACTATGGCGTTCGATTTACCACCGCTACGAATTGCACTTTACGGAACTCTTGTGAGATTGTTTGATCATCTTGGTCCAAGCGCCCAACTCATCATCGCCAGGCTCTATTCTCCCTCGTGCTGTTCGGTCTTTCAGCAGCGAGGTTGCGATATACTACCCATTTACCGCCCGGGGACCCTCTGAACGGCGGGACGCCTTTCTATGGTGAAGATATCTAATATAAAAATTTCATTATATCTCCTAACATCTGGACATTAGATCCTATTGTTGCGGAAATTCTTTTCACCACGCTGATGACCATGGCTTGGTCAATATTCATGTAGGTAAAACAGAATTGGATAATGTCACTTGTCTGATCTTTCTTAATAGCATCCATGCCATCCATAAACGGACGGAGCATCGTTTTGTGTCAAGATTCCGAGATGAGATCATAGGACTTGCCATTTTATGGATATTCTGGATTATAGGAGCGGGTATTGCCACGGTGAGTATTAAACTACACTAGATTCAGGAATGATTCTCAACTAAGGTGCTTTACTAGTCAATCTGGGGAAATCTTTCCTTCTGCCAGGAATTCCGGGCCTGCCGTATTCTTACTGCCCTTGTCGCCTTCTGCTGGCTTGGATGGATCATCCTCACGATCATCTTGGGGGTCACGTTGCTCTTTGCGTTCGCAAATAAAGCATTTGTTGAACCACTCCACGGGCGCTGGGATCCTCGTGCCAGTCATTACCGCGACAGTCGCGCTTAAATCGTAATAATCATTAAGTGCACTTTCGACACCGTTGCTGAATGGTCAGTTTTGAGCAGTAACTAGTGTAACCCGTTGTAGCGATCTTTAGGTTGTACTGGTATCTACTTTCTTTAAATATCTACAATGTTATATTGACTCGATCCACTTTTCTTGACCCCATTTTTACATGCCGAATATCATTCAGAGTGGTATGATTTATTCAGAGTCAATTACAACATGAGGACATAGAATGCATGATACATACATAAGGAAAGTATTAATAGGGATGTGGTGTGTGAAGGTGCTGGGCAAGCGACTGAGAATGGTACAAAATAGTAAGCTAGTAACTAGTTTGCGCAAAGCCGCAAAGATTATAACTACATCTGAAGCTTCTCCAGTCTATTCTCACACTTTATAACTTCCTTGCCCTGTTCACTCCTTCTGAACAAAGGAATTGCATCCTCCCATAATTGTTTCGCTTTCTCTAATTCTCCACGCTGATGGGCAATATCTCCTAGCCGAATCATGCATTCTCCTTTGCCACGATGAATATCCATCGCGATAAATGCATTCAAGGCTATTTGAAATAGCGAGACGGCGGTATTGATATCATCCAGTGCAAGGAAGACGTCCCCAATACCTCGGATTGCCTGATACATGAGCGGCTTATGTGTAATCTTTTGAGAGAATGTGAGAGATAAAATGTAGGCGTCCATTGCGCAATCATGCTCTTGCTGCCTTAAATATATATCTCCAAGCAAATTTAAGTGCATTGGTTGGAATGTCTGTGTCCTCGGGTTATACTTGGAATCCAATGATAGTATACAATGGGTAATAGCATTTTTCAAGTCCCCATTTGCCAAGTATATTTGGGACCGACTGTAGTAGAGAAGGGGAGCCAATGTATCATCATAACTCGAAGGAAGTTCCATCGACTCTAATTCTTCAAAGTTCCTGTGCATTTGTGGAGTAGCGATGTTCTCAGCAGCAATGTCAAGATCGATTAGATTGTGTAGAACCAATGCATAATCAATTGTATCACGAAGATGTCCCGAGGCTAATGCCTGCTGAAGTTTCTGCATGGATTCCCGGGAACGATTGTATTCCGATTTCAGGAAAAAAATCCACCCCTGGACGAAAGCCAACTCCACAGACACTGGTGCTAGAGTGGAGTTTATACCTAATGCATCACATATCTGGGCTGCATGATTGCATAGTATGCTAGCCTCTTCAAACCTTCCTAGATTTATATAAATACGGGTGCGGATGTCATTGCACTTGATTTCCAATGTTAAGCTTCCGGTCGCTCGTGCCCAAGTCTCTTGCTCATCTAAATGATGCAAGGCATCGTCGATATGCCCACCATTATAGAGGGCGGCCGACAAGGCTATACTAGCCACGTACCGATAATAAAATGGCAAAGAGCCATTTGTCACCAATGATACCGCCCTGCTAGCCATATCTGAGGCCTTGATAAAGCTACCTGCCATGTAACTTAAACGTATCATAACCATCGCTGAAGTCATAATAGTTAATTACAATATTATATAAAAAATAAAATACGTACCTTGTTCCTTCAATGCCCCCACAGTCTCAAAACGATCATATGCATCCAGAAGATCCTTCTCCGCATCTGTTGAAACGATATATACTCGAGACGCCTTGCCAAGTTGATAAAGAAAGTGTCCCTGTAGCAGCTTTTTGTTTCCAAGCTGCTTAATTATAGACCTGCGAGATAATATAAATTCTGCCGATCCTGTTCCGGCCTGGTTGATGAATTGAAGAAGTGATACCATTGATTTCACTTCTCGGAAATCATCCTTGGAATAGTCTTGAAGGAAGTGAAGATTGTAGCCTAAAATGGAATATATGTTTCCTATCTCATTCGAAATAGTAACGATCTGCTGCTTGCTAGGATATTCATGATAATTCAACACACTCAACATTTGATTGATGTAGATATTAAGACTTTGAAGGGTGTTATTTTGCGGTGGATGATGTGCACGAACGTATTCGCGAATTGGAGTCAATGCCTTTACTTGACTTTGGCCATCTACATAAGCTAACGAGGTGGAAACGAGCGTGGATCTGCACCGGATAACATTATCAAGTGGGAGCTTCATCTGTAGAAGAGTCTCCTCAGATACCCCATCAGGAAGAAGGGCCAGCACGGAGAGTAACTCTAAAGCATCTGGAATAGCCAACATTTGTGGACTAGAGATCGAAATAGAAATAGATTTCTCTAGACTTGATATGTTATCTATGCCATCAGATAAAAGCGAAGTATTTTCTTGTTTCCATCGTAAAAGAACACCAGTACAAGTTTCAGCTTCTGCCAGGTGAGCCATAAGCGTCAGTGCAAGGGGGAGGTTATCTGTTAACTTGAGAAGCTCCAGGAGGTCTGGATCATCATTATCAATATCAGCTATGTCACGAAATATTTCTTCCGCTGCGTTATTGGTAAGAGGCTCAAGTGGTGCCAAAAAAGGTCGGGTCCATCGAATTTAGAAGGCCGTTCTACTCCACGCATGGTAAGCTAGCAAGGTATATGTTAACATTGTGAAATTCGCTTTTCTCAATGTTACTCACCACGATTGAAAGATGGGGTATATCAGCAAGAAGCGCAAGGAAGCCCTCGACCTTTGTTCGCTGTTCTAGAATCTCCCATGGGGTTTCGAAATTGTCAAGGACCATCAAGGCCGGCTCTTTAGAGCGATTTAGGTAACGAATAATGGCATTTGACAGTTTATTTTTCTCCTCAATATTGAAGTATTTCGCAACTATGCTGATTAAACCGTTAGTAGTGACTGCAGCATCGCACGAGATGAAATATCGTCGCGTGTCGAAGATATCTACGATGTTATGATCGTGCAATACCGAGAGTACCAATGATGTTTTCCCAATTCCACCTGGACCAAGGATGCAAATTCTAGCCGCAGTATTTTTCTGCATTGTCGTTGTGATTTCTTGTTGCTCTTTGTCGCGCCCACTGAAAATTTGCGGCGACGCAGGCAGTAAGGACAGACTGCTTGAGCTATAAAAACATAAAATCAATTCAGCAGATGCTTTGTTATAGGCTGATAGACCGTACCTGCGTCTGAGATCATTGAGTGTCGTTCCGGGGGGCAATGCTGCCTGCTTAGAAGAAAGAACGCTCATAGCTTCTTGATGACGACGGGAAGCCTGCTCTTGCATTTCTGCCAACGTAACAGCAGTGATCAATGAGACTGAACCTACATGTGGAGTCATCCGCAGTCGGTTTCTTAATAAAACGGACAACGAAATGTGTAACGCACCCCGAAGACATCTAAAGCGTGTTGTATGCCTTTATTACAATCAGCCAGCAGCGAGGACATTTGCATGTGTTTAACAAGACGTCGAAGAAGTGTGCCGTCGACATGCACACGCACGTACGAAAGAAGTTTGTGGAGAGTGCTTTGTATGAATAATTAGAGCAATGCCCGTTACGACGCTGGACGTGCGATGGTGACGTACTCTTCAAAATACTCAATATTTTGCACCATCGTTGGGGGGAGCTCGGCTTCGGTATTCTTGCAAATGTTGATTATAACACAAATGAGCTCGTATGTGGATTCTGTCATTCGTAGACATTCCTCTCTGTTATATCGGACGGTCTGATTTATTTAAGGCTGTTTTATTAAAAGTGGAGTCGTAGAGCACTAGAACGTACCTCAACTGTTTGGATGATCAATGTGGTGAGACCAGCAACTGTTTTTAAGTATGGTGCTCCTGTTGCTTCAGCAATTTCCTTGAGCATACGAGCCGCCAATGCTCCATATTGAGGAAGATTTTCAGCCTTTGAAGGAGCTTTCAGATTGCGAACTTGTGACATCGCTTGAACGGAGGTTGTTGGTAGATTTAAGCCAGTAGCATCGCCATACTTATAAGCGGGATCCATGCTGTGAAATGGCTGATCATAAGCTGCAGAGTACAAAGCCTCGATCAAAAATACTGCTGTTATGCTTCATATCCGGCGTATGCAACTGAGATGTTAGCATTTGACCTTCCAGTTGATGTCATTTGAGATGAGCAAGTGATTTATTTGATCTCTAACACGCTCAAATTTGTTGTTCTTGGGAAATCTCAGCTCAGCTTGATAGGTTCTGTAATTGGAATCTTTAGTATTGTTACATGGTTGTCATGCCGTTTTTATCACAATAACATCCTCTCGATGAATGAGCATTATTGAAAGATTTTGCATAATCAAGTTACAGATGTGCCATTTCAAGTTATCCATACGGCCAACCGCCCAAGTCGGTTCGAGTCAGTGGATGTTGAGCCATCGCGAAATGACTAACAGGGAGGTAGTTGCCTTCAGCATCAGAGCAGCGGAGAGCGCATGAACGACGAGTAAAACCAAGAGGCGTCAGATCCCCCGATCTTGGACGTGGTCTCCAGAGTTGATCATGTAATAGTCGGTGATTCCCGAAGGCTGGCAATCATCGGCTTCCTCACACGGCCTATTTCGGCATCGTCCCAACATTTCGTCTCCCAAAATACTCTCGATTTGCTTGCGGTAGTAATAATAATGAGCAACTCACGAAGATGTATAAGAATAGTCTATACTAGGAACAGTCTATATCATGTATACATACTCCAGCTGCAGTTTGATTGTCATAGAACGGAAACTCACAACTGTAAATAACATATTAAGATGAGTTCCAATTCACAACCAAATGACAACGATAATGGAATACATATCAGGGAATTGTGAAAAAAACCAGGTATCGGAGAACTAGCTGGCGAGGTTAAGACAACACTTACTGCTGCTTTGGTGTTTAGAGAGAAGTGTATTATTGTACATTGGTCAACAAAAAAGAAAAATTAGCACGCCTGCAGTTAAGTGTTATGCTGTGTTGTCAAGGGAAGATGCGTCGACGACGGTACAATGTGTCCAGTGTCCACACGTTGGTGGAGGACAATAAAGTGTACGTTGACCCTATGACAGTCAACGACGGTTTGCAAAAAGTCGGTCATGCTGCATTGATGCGCCGGATGCCATGACACGCAAATTACTACATTTGGGGGGGGGAGGGGGGGGGGACCTGCCGTGGGAACACCCTCCAAGATCGGGGACTCTGACGCCTCTTGAGTAAAACCTTGAAAGTGTCGGGATACTGAGCATCCGGCAGGTCCGTTTCCTGGTGTCCCAACTTCGAGTGTAATCCCGGCAATCCCCGACTTTTCCTCCTCTGCCATTTGCTGACTCCAAACCTCGACCTACACTTCCCAATGAATCGCGTATCTGAACGGTCCCGTTGATTACCACAAGTTCAATGCTAGGTCTGCGCGAGGGTCCGGTGTGAATGTGAGGGATGTCTTTTGACTTTTTGGTGTCATGTGCCCTCTCAGTTGACGATTCCGTTGTAGAGGAGCCCGTATGCACTCCCTTTCAGTAGTCTCTGCCAGCTCTCCGTTTATTCAATCCTCCTCTCTCAAATGCCCAGCTTCCACGACCTTTAACGGGATCTCATTCCGAAGCCTGAGAAAGATCTCCCGCCATCCTGGAGAGGATGTTTACCCCGCTGCCTTGTACACAATTGTGTTTCACATCCTTGGCAGTTACTGTCCCTCTCAAAACCAATGTCCACCTCATTCTCCCCTGCATCCTTCCAGCCACTCATCGCACCACAACTCTTATCATCCACAGGTTCATGCTCCTGGACACCCATAGTTAGAAGCCGAAATAACAACCAACGAGGACGAACGTATCCAGAGAGGATCGACGAGCCACAAGCCCACCTCGAACGCAACGTATACAACTTGTTAACTAGTCCATCGAACCACTCGCCCACTCGCCCAGCCCCTTGTCGTACTCCGACCGGAATCTAACACCCAACGATGATCACCTCGCGTCTAGCTAACGGGACACTACCTCACACTGCAGTCAAAGTGGCCAACGCCTTTTGCTCCACTAATCCGGAATCGACTCACACCTAAGGCGGCTTTCGCCCAGCGATTCTCGGGGTAGTGGGAGGTCGAACCGACCAGAGATGTTGGATTGGAGTGCGTGATATCGGATTGGAAGGTGAGGACGTTCCACAGCAGAAGATGTGGCATACAAGCCTGGCGCTCAAGGATGTAAAATGATAGTCGGAGGCCCCAGAGAGCAGGTCGAGGGGCACATCATCGAAGGTCTAATGGATGGAACGAGGACTCCGGAGCACAGCTCGAGCTGAGGGAGCCCGGATCGACTATGCAAGTGACTCCTAGGGCGCTTGCAACCTTATACTACGGCGCGCTAGTTCGACCTTCACCATGCACACCTACCAGCCTCTCTTGCCACTGTAACACGATTCTCTAGACCCGTTACTCGGTGTGTGTACCTGAGGTTGGGCGTCAGTTGCGAGTGCAGGGCTCGTAGCTGCTCCTAGAGGGACTCGTTATATGCGTTCAAGGAAGAGGGGCGCGTGGGTCAACGAAGACAAGTATGGTTGGGTAGGAGAATGGCGAGAACGCTTGCGTACCGAGCGCCGTTACACCTCTCCACTCTTGAACATATCGCTCAAGTTTCGCGTAGGATGTTGGGTTGTGAGACAAGATAGTGGTGCAAAGGGGATATAGCCCGCCATCCAGGGCTCGGTATCAAAATCGACGTTCTCGTCCTCGCCGCTGGGATGCCACTGGCGTCCGATGACGTGTCGCCGCTGATCACGGTGAAGCTGCTGATGCGATTCCAACACGGAATGCCCCTTCCTCTTCCCTCCTCCACCCCTCGGTTGCAGCAGTACTCGCCCTCCATATCCTCCCCACCCCCTGGCTCTCTTCCTTTTAATCGTCTTGATCTCTCGCTCACTCTTCTCCGCCTTCCTTCTTTCTCTTTCCTTCCTCCAGCGCCCTCGACGATATCAAAGCACGCGGCATTGCACCACCGCGAGCACTCATCCTAGACAATAGAGAATCCACCATCATAGGCGAGCTGCGGATGCACCGAATGGCGTCAGTGGACGAGTCCAGCGGTCATGTCAGTTAGTTTCTCTAGAGCTTGTCCGGTGGATACTGGCGCTTCGTCTTCTCTAAAATAATCTGTATACCTCGTGGCTGCGTAGTTTACTGAGTGGAGGAATAAAATATCATTTCGGCCTTGCATGAAAATTAAAATATGTAAGAAACCAATGAGAAGATCATAATCAAAATGACATATGCACGTTATTTAATTCAGAAATCTACCGAGTACCACAGCCGACCCGCTTTATGAGCAGGTCGCGGAAGTAGTCACGGAATTCAGACATGGCAGCAGACAAGTGTTTTGGTTGTAGAGGCTGGGGA
>JASFCW010000506.1:0-10469 GCA_036936985.1 Crucibulum cyathiforme
CCCCACATTGAGCTCCTCTGATGTGGCCCACTTCTTATTTAGATGATTTACAAATTACTTACTTTATCAGCTTGGAGGCATATGGAACATTTTGGTGTCTACTCATAGTAGTTACTTCTTTTATTTTCCTTACAAGTATATAAGAACTTTAAATATCATGGAAACACCCCAGTCAATTCTTATCTGATTGAGGTGAGCTATAACCTATTTACACATTTACATTTACCCTTACTAATTGTCCCTATAGTGTTACTGTTATTCTTTTCCATTAGGTATAGCTACTTGAATCTCAGAGTTGAATTCTTGGTGTATCAAATGTTGAAATGGTTGGAAGGAAGCAGAGGGCTAACAGAGGAGGATGGAGGATAAATCGTACGGACATTGGCTTCAGCTTATGTGCTGCACCCTTCACAATCTATTCGGTGTCCTGGTATTTACAAGGAGTCGGAAGGAGAAGTCAGAGGCAAGTCAGAGGGAGATTAGAGTTGTTATCAGACGTAAGTCTTAATAACAAGGGCGAGATAGACAAGAGTAGAGAGGTTTAACTTTAATATTTGAACTGAGGAGTGGAGGATACAAGCAGAGGGTATTTATACTATGGAAGGAAACTAGGGATGAATAAGAAACAGAATGGTAGCATGATGTAAAGAGGCTGTGGTGATAGTATTGTAGAGACTAAATAAAATGGTTGTAACGGAATGAAGAGAGTGGAGTGTCGGAAGGGGTGATGTACAAAACCTATGCAAAACTAAAGATCAATTGTAAGGGAGCTATGGAGATGAAATGTATATACAAATAAGGAAAACGAAGATCATGAACAGAAGGAGAGACGGAAGGAAGTTGGAAGGACAGAAGGTAAGCGCAAAGTTTCTGGATGTGACAGTGTTCCCCCTTAGGGACCAAACCCTTGAGATCTGTGCGTAAGTTTGTACCTGTTGTTGAATGGGCAATGACGTGGCCAAGTTGAAATTTCCATCTCTTCTCTATACCACATCATACCTGTCAATTGCACCTCCTCTCCTGCTTTTAACTTAGTCAACATGTCTCCTTTGACCCTCGAACAGCTTATCGAGCTTCAGCAACAAATCCAGCAACAGCAGGATCAAGACCAGAAAGAGCGCGAAGCACGGGATCAGGCACGTCAGGCCCAGATGGATGAGTTGCACACAGCTGTGGCTGCAGCAATGGCCGAGCAGAAGCAGTTGGATGAGGAGTGGAAATGGAAGGAGGCAGAGGAGGCTGCAGAGAAGCAGAAGGTGGAGGAAGCGAAGCAGAAGGAGATGGTGAAGAAACAGCCAGTGGTAGAGATACCACTGAGGGCTACGTCAGGGGCCAGGTTGGCAGATGCACGGGCAAGGGAGAAAAAGGAATGCCAGGAGGAAGCCGCGGCATGGAAGGCTCAGAGGAACGAGAAGTGGAAGGCAGTGGACGCAACGGACGATGAGGAGGAGGAGTTCCAGATAAGTAGACTGCAATTTGTCAGATTGTTGCTTCTGACTTATTTTGTCACTGTCAGATGATTCGCGGAAGATGGTGCGCAAGAACAAGGGCAAGGGTATGGGGTGCATCAAGCGAAGTGAGGAGCATGTGACAACTTCAGTCTCATGCAAACTTTGCACGAACGGTGGTCACGAGTGCCTCTGGCCAACATAAGTCTCTTTTTGTAGTCCTTATCTAATGTTAATAGTTTTGTCCAGAATTGGTGGTACCGCCTGTCAATGGTGCCATAACCTCAAGAAAACCTGCGAGTACCCAGGGAAGGTGGCTAAGCCCAAGAGGAAGTGTCGGGTGGAGGGTAATGCAGAGCACACAGAAGTGGAGGAGCAGCTGATGAAGAAGACACAGGCGGAAGCAGAGAGTGAAGGATTGCAGACTGAGCGGTTGCTCACTGTGATCTTGGAGGAGATGTGCGAGTCATGGGAGGAGACGTGTGAGCTCCAGGAGCTTCAGCAGGAGACTCTTGTTGAGCTCCGTATGATCACGGGCCGGCTGCAAGAGCTGCCCTCATTGATAGGCTACAAGGTCTATCAACGCATCTTGGGGTTGGTGTTTCCTGTTCGATGGGAGCAACTGCCCCTCGTGCAGGTGAGCTCAGGTGAGCAGCCTGAGTTTGTCCAGGGGTCATCAAGGGATTTGCGGGCAGATGAAGAGTGGAAGGAAGAAGAAGTGGAAGTGGAAGCAATGGAACTGGAGGAGTCAGAGGAAGAAGAAGAAATGGAATGGATGGAAGCGGATGAAGAGGATGAAGAAGTAATAGTAGGAGAGTTGGAAGCAGAGGCTGAGTTGCAGACTCAGCGAGAGTGAAAATAAGCGGAGGGAGTTGGAAGGCCGGGCATTAGCCCAAATAAAATGTACATAGAAATAAGAGTGTTGTTTTTTGGTCTTTGAGTGTGAATTAAGAAAATGAATTAAAGAAGAAAAGAACTTAATAAAGTGGAAGAGGGCCAGGTTTGTTGGGATAACAAAGGTGGAAGTCAGAAACTGCTTCAGGGGCATGCTCCAGTTTGGTAGTGACTAACCAGGAATATTCCTCATCAGTACCTTCATAGCCTAGCCATCGTATATAGTAGAGTAGAGGGCAGGAGCGATAATGACAGTCGATTTTGGAGTCCAGAATTTCTGCAATTTTGTATTCTACTTCATCATCAACTTCCACTGGCAGAGGGGGTGGTTGAACACAGTTCGGAATGGTGTTGACAGATGCTGGTTCAAGCATGGAGACATGGAAAACAGGGTGAATGGAGCGGAGGTAGTCCGGAAGTCAGAGGGTAAATGAATGAGTACCTGCTTCACCTATAATTTCGAAAGGTCCTAGATATTTTTCAGCGAGCTTCTTGGAAGGATGGGTAGTTCTGAAGAACTATGCCTTCACAAAGACTTGTTGACCTATCTTGATTTCAGATGCAGGCATACAATGCTTGTCAGCAGGTATTTGATAACGCTTCTGTGCTTCAGCAATCTGATCCTTCAAGAACTGATGTAGCTCGTCGAGATCAGTGACAAATTCCTTAGCATGAGCAGAAGTGAGGTCGCATTTGGGGTGAATGGTGATGTTTGGGTGGTATCCCTTGTTGGCAAAGAAGGGTGAGACTTTGGTAGTCACACTGGGCGCATTGTTATAAGCAAACTCTGCAAGCAGAAGGAGATCAGACCAGTTGTCTTGTTGATAAGTACAGTAGATCCATAGGTATTGCTCTAAGGTCTGATTAGTGCATTCAGTTTGACCATCACCTTCCAGGTGGTAGCCAGAGGTGAAGTGGAGAGTTATGTCGAGGGCTTTACCGAGGGAGCAGAAGAAGTGAGAGATGAACTTGGAACCACAATCAGAGGTAATGTGAGAGGGAACTCTGTGTTTGGAGAATACATGAATAATGAATAGTTGAGCGAGTTGGGTGGAAGTGATTATATTGTGTGTTGGAATGAAAATGGATTGCTTGGATAGCCAGTCAATGACTACCAAGATAGAATCATAGCCAGATGAGACAGGAAGTTTCTCAATAAAATTCATAGAGATCGAGTTCCAGGGATATTCTGGTATAGGAAGCTATTTAAGCGTACCATAGGGCTTGTGTCTTTAGGGTTTAGATCTCATGCAGATAGTACAAGACTTGCAATACTGATTGACGAAGTCTCGAAGGCCAGGCCAAGTATATTCGTGACAGATAAGTTCAATAGTCTTGTTCTGTCCTATGTGTCCAGAGAGAATATGATCATGTTTGATCTGTAAAATGCGAAGGCAGAGGTTATTCATATCCGGAACATAAATGTGTTTGTCAAGAAGTAATAGTCCACTGTTGGAATGAGACCATTGCAGATGGGAACCTATATCAGTGGAACGAGTGGTCACAATTGGATTGGAAGGAAGCACTGCTAGTATATCCTTGTGAATCTGTTCAATGTCCATAATGATCACACCATGTAAGACAGGAGTAATAAGAGTCAATGCTCTAAGGGATGATGCCAGTTGTTCCTGTGAGAAGACAGGTCAAAAGTTGTGCAGATTGACGCTGGCATAGTTGCTGTTCCCCCCTTTAGGGTAGACATCCCATTGTCTAGTTAAAGCATTGGGCTTGGTACCCAATCTGCCTAGACAAAAGCAGATGATAAAATTGAACTGAGATAGGTACTCTGACCACTGTGCTTGGCAGCAGGTGAAGATCTTGGTAGTAGCGAAGTACTCCAGGTTCTTGTGGTCAGTTACCACGTTGATAGCTGAACCAGAACCCTCAAGGTAGTGTTGCCAGACTTTGAAAGCCTTGAAGATAGCCAAGAGTTCCTTGTCGTGAGTGTCATAGTTCAATTCCAGGGCAGTAAAGGTGTGGGAGTGGAAAGCGATTGGATGAATTTCTCCATCAGAGGTTATAATGGACAGGATAGCGGCAAGAGCATAGTCAGAAGCATTGGTCTCAACAATAAGTTGGGCGTCAGGAATCCAATGGGTAAGGATAGGTGCTGTAGTAAATGCTTTCTTGAGTGCATTGAACGCATCTCTACAAGCATTGTTAAACTTCCAAGGTGCTCCCTTGCAAGTGAGGCGGGTGAGTGGAATGACAATGTCAGAGTAATTATAAATGAAATGTCAGTAGAAATTGGCAAAGCCCAGGAAGGACTGAATGTCCTTTACCTTGCATGGTTCTGGCCAATTCTGAATGATGTTAACTTTGTCTTTTGACATTGTCAAACCATCTGGAGAGAGGATATAGCCGAGGTATTCCACAGAGTTGGTGTGGAACTCACATTTGTCTGTGCAAGTGTAGAGGCCATGTTGCCGGAGGTGTTTCAATACTTCTCTGACATGTTTGTGGTGAAGTTCCATATTGTCCGAGTATATTAGAATGTCGTCGAGATAGATGATGATACTGACATCCAATAGGTCACTGAAAATGTCATTCATGAAGCGTTGGAAAGCCGCAGGAGCATTGGTGAGGCCGAATGGCATAACAAGCCACTTGAACGAACCATAGCAAGTGTGGAAAGCAGTCTTCCATTCATCTCCTTCCGCCATGCGGACAAGATGATATGCGTGTCGGAAGTCAATCTTGGTATAGACTCAGGCCTTATGAGGGGTGTCCAAAAGGTCGGAGATGAGCGGAAGTGGATAGCGATCTTTCTTCAAGATCTTGTTAAGACCTCAATAATTGACACAAAGTTGAAGAGAGCCATCCTTCTTGCGAACAAAGAGGACAGGGGCACCGTGAGGAGAGTGAGAGGGGCAAATGAACTCAATGGAGAGATGCTCATCAATGAACTTGCGTAGAGCAACAAGTTCAGACTGCGAAAGAGAATAAATCGGACCAATTGGAGGGGATGTGCCATCCTCCATATTGATCTTCAGGTCATAAGGGCAATGAGGGGCTAGACTGTCAGCTTTGGCTTTAGAAAAGACCTCGGCAAACTCGTGATATTCTGAGGGAATGGAGGAGAGATCAGGAGTTGGATCGACAGAAGCAGCGAACGCAGTAGTACCGGGTGCTGAAATGTAAATGCGAAAAGTCTGTGCATCAGGAAGTTTGCTAGCTCTCATGAATATAGCAGCATTAATGATAGATATGCTAGGTGTTGGAGAGACCAGAGGTGAGGATGGAGGGTTGGACAAAGAGGGTTGTGCTGAGGCTTTAGCAGCTGAGGCAGAAGATGTTGTAGTTGGAGCTGGATTATCTAACAGATGTGGCTGGAAAGTAATACTGCCCAATACCCAGTCAATCAATGGATTGTAGTGGGTGAGCCAGTTGTATCCAAGGATTACAGAGCAAGAGGAGTCCAGGTTTGTTACAAAGAATGTAATGGTCATAGATTCACCAGTCAGAAATTGGATCGGAAGGTCAATTGATTCAGTTGCATAGACTTTTGTGGTACCATCAAAAAGTTTAATCTCCACAGGAGGAATAGAATTTGTTGATAAGCTGTGTTGATGTACAAATTTAGTATCTGCAAAGCAATGAGAAGAGCCACAGTCCAGCAAAGCCCTGATAGAAAGAAGAGAGTTGGAAAGGAATGGGGATTTCAAAATCATGTATAAAGAATTCAGATCGGAAAGAGTGGATGCATTGAGTTTTACCTCTGTATATGCACAGTTGAGCTCAATGCAATCCTCAGCCCATGCAGAGTACTGAGGATTGCTCTCTATTTTTCCAAGTCCTTAGACTTGGAAGTAGAGCTCTCGGCCTTGGCAGCACGAGCCTTGGCCTTGGTGGCGGAGGAGGTAGACTTTGGGCAGTCCTTTGCTACATGTCCGGAACCTCCACAAAACATTCAGAGATTGTTGTCGAAGCATCACTGGCGCTCTTGGGGAGTGAGCTTCCCATCTTTGCCTAGCTTGTCAGCAATGGGGTTGGGCTTCTTCTGGTTGTTATTGCTAGAAGAGCCAGACAACATATTGGAAGAGCTGGAAGAGCTAGTGGAAGCTTTCGAGCTTCCGCTCTCGGCGGAGTTTTGACCAGTTTTCTTCTGATCTGACTTTGGGGTGGATTTAGGCTTGTCAGAGGAGGTATCCTTGTCGGAATGACCTTTCAATTCGCGTGTGATCTCAGCACATCATTCCCAGTAACATTGGTCGACATTCTGCGCAGCAAGGTACATGTTGGCGAACTTGACAGGTTTACTGGCGTGAGAGATCTCGTCTTTGATGTGAG
This sequence comes from Crucibulum cyathiforme, assembly GCA_036936985.1. Lineage (NCBI taxonomy): Eukaryota > Fungi > Basidiomycota > Agaricomycetes > Agaricales > Nidulariaceae > Crucibulum > Crucibulum cyathiforme. The sequence goes on from JASFCW010000506.1 coordinate 6,633, forward strand.
CCGGAAGACCGCAATAGAAGGCACAGCAGAGGGCGTGGTCATTGTAGTCAACAAGACCCTTGAGTTTGTTGAAAGCGATATTATATTTGATAATCTGTTGATTGTCAGCCATCTGGAGATTTTCCATCTCGGTCTTGGCATTGGCAACAGGGTCAAGAGGGCCAAAATTACTATGGAGGATGCCTAGGAATGCACCATAGTCATCCATCCAAGGCTTGTCCTCATCATTCTCCAGGTCTGGCTGGAACCATTCCAGTGCAGGACCTTTCAAGTAGGAGAGCATGAAGTTGACCTTTGACTTGTCTTGGCGATAGGCATGGGCCTTGTTCCAGAAATAGAGTTGATTCTGAAGAATGAATTGGCAAAGCTTTTTAGGCTCTGTGCCATCAAATGTTTCAGGCTCCTGGACTTTAGCCTTGCCATTGCTCGAGGAGCATTTCTTCATTGCTCATGCAAAAACACTGAGTACACGAGCAAGGTCGGAAGAGTTGTCGATGTCGGAGGCAGAGCTATTGTTGGAAGGATTGTTGCCACCATCATCGCCATCATCACCATCATCGCCATCATCACCATCATCGTTGTCACCATCATCATGATCTGGGGGACCATTGACTGGTGGGTAGTAACCATCGTTGTTTTCATCATTGTCGTTGTCATCATCATCACCTCCATCACCATCACCATCTGGGGATGGTGCTGAGATGTGAGAGACGGCGAGACTAAGCGAGATGGTTGGAGGGAGGTCTGATGGCATAGGCGTGAGAGTACTAGGGCGGGACAAATTGGCTCGAGGTATAGGAGTAGAAGAAGTGCGTCGAGTTGCTGGGGCAGGTGCTGCAGCAGGAGCAGTGGTTCTACCCTTCTTCGAGTTCTTGGTATTGCATAGAGTGTTGATGAAGACTGCAGTAGTAGCCATGAGGAATAGATTCAAAGTATGAGTTTGAATATACTGTCAAATGTCAAAATGGTCGGAAGGAAGCGAAGGGCTAATGGAGGAGGACAGAGGATAAATCGTACGGACATTGGCTTCAGCTTATGTGCTGCATCCTTCGCAATCTATTCGGTGTCCTGGTATTTGCAAGGAGTTGGAAGGAGAAGTCAGAGACAAGTCAGAGGGAGATCAGAGTTGTTATCAGATGTAAGTCTTAATAACAAGGGCGAGATAGACAAGAGTAGAGAGGTTTAACTTTAATATTCGAACTGAGGAGTGGAGGATACAAGTGGAGGGTATTTATACTACGGAAGGAAACTAGGGATGAATAAGAAACAGAATGGTAATGTGATGTAAAGAGGCTGTGGTGATAGTATTGTAGAGACTAAATAAAATGATTGTAATGTAACGAAGAGAGCAGAGTGTTGGAAGAGGTGATGTACAAAAGCTATGCAAAACTAAAGATCAATCATAAGGGAGCTATGGAGATGAAATGTATATACAAATAAGGAAAACAAAGATCATGAACAGAAGGAGAGACAGAAGGAAGTCAGAAGGACGGAAGGTGAGTGCAAAGTTTCCAGATGTGACATGGTGCCATGGCACTTTGGAAATAATCCCTGGATATTAACTCCTTTACTTCCATAATGACCATATTACTTCCTTGTTCAATGCATTTTTTAATCATAGCTCAGACATAGAGATGGGTATACCATTCACTTGAAAATATTATTACATGATTCTATAATATATTTTTGCCATAGTAGCTACCAGATCACATTATAACAAATGAATCTCACCTCATTAGAGGATTTTTACTGATTTTTTGAGACAACTAATGTGATACTCCATCTGACTGAGTTGCATTACACCCAAGCATATCCAGGTTTCAATACTTTTGACAGTCAACCTTTCATCAGCAATAGATATGTGATTAAGTAGAATTAAGGACTAAATAGTGCTCATAGAGTGACTTGCCAGCTTGGTAGATTGAGATGATGGTGGTGTGCTTGAAGGTATCAGTCACAATACATAGAGTACAGATGAACTTGAATGTGGTACTAGCATTGGGGCCATGGGTGAGCTGATCAATGAAATGAAAATAAGAGACTTGGTAAAATGATTAAGGTGGTAGTAGCACTCACATTTCCCATGCCTGGATACACATACAAGTAGGAGGGATTCTGCAATTGAGACATGCTTCTTCTCTCCTCCACTGACACTGCAAATCACTGTATCTCCTATGGGAGTCTGGCAAGCATGATGTAGACCAAAGATGGTGGTGAGCATGCCAGTGATAGTGTTCATGTATTCTTTGTGGGTGGCATTGGTGTGCCCACATGGGGCACATGTGGTTGCAGTGAACTTGAGAGTTTGATTGATGGTGAGGGTGGGGAAGTGGACATTATCCTTGAGATAGTATTGCAAGTCACCATGGAAGTGCTTTGCAAGTACTTCAGGGATGATCAAGTCATAGTGGACATTGCCTTTGACTGCATAGAAGTCCTTGCTCTGGTTGGAAAGAGTCTTGAGGAGGGTGGTGCATCTATTCATTGTTCTCTTACCTGGTGGATCCCTGTCACATCCTGAAAACTTCGCACTCACCTTCTGCCCTTCCAGTTCTCCTTCTGATACTCCTTCTGTTTTATGATCCTCGTTTTTCTTATATGTATATACGTTTCATCTCCATAGTTCCCTTACAATTGATTTTAGTTTTGCATAGCTTTTGTACATCACCCCTTCTGACATTCCACTCTCTTCATTCTGTTACAACCATTTTATTTAGTCTCTACAATACTATCACCACAGCCACTTTACATCACATTACCATTCTGTTTCTTATTCATCCCTAGTTTCCTTCCATAGTATAAATACCCTCCACTTGTATCCTCCGCTCCTCAGTTCAAATATTAAAGTTAAACCTCTCTACTCTTATCTATCTCACCCTTGTTTTAAGACTTATGTCTGATAACAACTTTGACCTCCCTCTTACTTGCCTCCAAGTTCTCCTTCCGACTCCTTGCAAATACCAGGACACTGAATAGATTGCAAAGGGTGCAGCACATAAGCTGAAGCCAACATCTGTACAATTTATCCTCCGTCCTCCTCCATTAACCCTCCACTTCCTTCCAACTATTTCGAGATTTGACAGTATATTCAAACTCATACTTCGAATCTATTCCTCATGGCTACTACTGCAGTCTTCACCAATACACTATGCAATACCAAGAACTCAAAGAAGGGTAGAACCACTGCTCCTGCTGTGGCACCCACCCAGCAACTCAACATGCTTCTTCTACTCCTATACCTCGAGCCAACTGTCCCACCCTAGTACTCTCATGCCTATGCCATCAGACCTCCCTCCAACTGTCTTGCTTAGCCCTGCCATCTCTCACACCTCAGCACTGCCCCCAGATGGTGATGGTGATGGAGGTGATGATGATGACAATGACAATGATGAAAATGATGATGGTTACTACCCACCAGCCAATGGTCCCCTGGATCATGATGATGGTGACAATGACAATGGTGATGATGGCGATGATGGCAGTGATGATCCTTCCGATGATAGCTCTGCCTCCAATATTGATAACTCCTTTGACCTTGCTTGCATACTCAGTGTTTTTGCATGAGCAATGAAGAAATACTCCTCGAGTGATGGCAAGGCTAAAGTCCAGGAGCCTGATACATTCAATAGCACAGAGCCTAAAAAGCTTTGCCAATTCATTCTTCAGAATTGACTCTATTTCTGGAACAAGGCCCATGCCTATTGCTGAGACAAGTCCAAGGTCAATTTCATGCTCTCCTACTTGAAAGGTCCTGCACTGAAATGGTTCCAGCCAGACCTGGAGAATGATGAGGACAAGCCTTGGATGGATGACTATGGCACATTCCTAGGCATCCTC